>PVIC010002461.1:0-77257 GCA_004025085.1 Thryonomys swinderianus
AATATTTCCAAGATGATCTTTGCTAATAATATTTACATTAATCATTTTGTTATTCTGGATCATATGGGTCTACATGTATACTGATATCTGCACTTAGCAGCACTCTAAACACATATGTGCATCTAAAGGGATAAACAATAAAAACTGAATAATAATAAAATTATTATTACCTTTTCCTGCTGATACATTTCTTCTCCCAAGGTTTATATTTAGAAGCAATCCAGCTTTACGGTTTATTTCTAGAGACTATTACCAAGGACTGTACTTGAAATAATTACTTGGCTGTCCTCTATTTTCTATATTAGTGGCTTTCAGTTAAAGCGAAGGACCTTTGCCTTCAAGTCAAAACATTGTGTTATTGAAAAAGGACCTCTACATCTCAAATACTAAACACGAGTAAAAAGTTGTGAAGTTTTCCAATATTTATAAGTCTAGGTGAGTACTGTCAGTCTTTCTGATGGATAATGCATTTCCTCAGCTTACATAACTTTACCTGTGACAAAGAAAACTGAAAAAACTTCCTGTAATTAGGAAACCAAATTTAGTTTTGCTACATGCATAACGACCAGTCATATACCAACTACCCAAATAACTGTTATCCCTAGAGACACAATCCCAGGGACTGCTGTGGACATTCCTTAGAAGGACAAGTCCTCTTAGTGTTCACTCCTTTACCTGCCAAGACAGGTTTCAGTCTTGGGTCGCCCCTCCCTGTGAGGTTACATGAAATCCTCAAGAGAGAGCACGAACTGACTCTCAGCTCCAGCACGTTTCTACGCAGCACGTCTCTGGGGCACTATACAGCCTTCAGCGAGAGTCAGACCTTCGCACTACTCACGGTTTTGAAACCACGGTTTCATATGAACACACTCAGAGCCCGCACCACTGAGTGCCAATTATGCCCAGGCACAGCTCCAGCTCCAGGAAATACTATCAAAGCTATCAGATATTTCCAGCTATTGTGACAAACGATAGTAAACAATGTCTATTTGTCTTGTACTTCATAAGAGAAACTCCAAAGAAATGTTCCTTTACAGATATCACTAATTTAGCACTCAAACAATATTCTAGGTGTTGTGCTAAACTTCACACTGTTCACTTCGCATTATAAAAGACAATACCATTATTCTCCTTTCACAGATTTAGCAATTAAAAACAAAAGCTAAAAACCCTGAATAAACATCCCAAGATTACTCCATATATAACTATGCTGCTTTTCACAGCTACATTTGATACAAAACAGTCATCCAAATAGCAAGTTTCTACCTAAATTCATTGAAACACAAGAACAACATAAACAACCTTGGTTCCAAGGACATCAGATATCAAGCACAAAAGTACAATAATATTCCAGAAGGAGGGCGCAAATGAGCTAAGGCCAGAGACAGTACCTTCTTACTAATTTCAGAGATTTTCCCGGCCATAACACAAGAGGGAAAATCCAGATGGAGTTCATTAGCCTCCCCGAACTGAGGAAATGGAGCTGGAAGCCAGGAAGACCAAAATAGCAAGAGTCCACAAGGCAGAGAGCTGGCGAGGAAAGAGCTACACAGAAGAAGGATCCCAGAGATCTGGAGCAAACCCCGTAGAGTGTCCAAAAGAGCGCTGAGCCATCCGTGTGTATGAGGAAATTACCCAAATCCAGGAAAGAGCTAAAAGGACTAAAGGAAACATTACTCAAGGCATTCACAGGAACAAGACCACCACCTACTCCTCCACCAGAATGCACATCTTCCCATTGGACATTGAGTACTCAGAAAGATCTTTCCTCAGTTGCAGTGAAAAAATAATTAGTTACAGAATAAACACTGCTCTGGTTCTACCTAATAAATCTCAGAAGCAAGACCTAACAGGATCAGACAATTTTCCAGGTAACTCAGCTATGACCCAAAACAAAGCTCAAAGGTGCTCTTAGGAACATAAAACCATACTGTGCATAAAAAGGGTGAAATTTACAATATCCCTATCTAAACAATGTAGCGAAAGTCATCAGATATACTATACTAGTGAAAACTTTTATTATTATATTAATATATTTTTAAAACCATTTTTGTTTCCCAGAACATGGATGAAAGAAGCACTTTTATCCATGACTTCTCCTAAGTATAACCCAAAACTGTCAACATTACACATAAAACACATATTAGAGGATTCTGAGAGGTAGAAGAGGAAGTAGACTGTCTGGGGAACTAGGGACCCAAGGAAGGGCCTGGCAGTGAATTCCTGGGTTTTCTTTTTGCCTCATATATCATAAATTTGGAACTTCGGGAGCCAATAGCCCATGGAAAGAACACTTATGCCAATGGTTGTTTTAAAAATAAGGGAGATTTATGCTTCTGAACAATTTCTAATATCAAGAACTAGATTTACGCTTCCGTTTAAAATCACATTTTAAAAAAGAAAACAGGCTATAAGTAGGAAACAGTGATTTTTAAAGACACTGTGTACTAAACAAAGATGCCCATATATACAAGACACACAGAGTCCCAACAATTTGGTAGACCACAGTAGAGACAGGCCAGAAGGACTGATAGTATTTAAATAATACTTGCAGTACTCTGTTCAAACACTACAAAGGAAAAAAGCAACATACAGCCATGTTTTCATAATCTTAACATGAACAAGGCCCTACATAGATGGACCTAGGATTTTCACGTGTTGGAACTTCTAGTGGCAAGCTTCTCCACTAAGTGTTGTCAGTGACTTAACACCAAGAGAAGGGTCATAAAAAAATCCTACTCCTGCCAGCCAGCCTAGTGCTAGCAGAGGCCCTGGACAGTTAGAGCTCCTATTTGCACCTGATTGTGACAGGCAACACCCTCTCAGGTGTTGTCTGAATCTAGTTAGGGCGACTTTGCCTGCAGTTAAGATTGAGTAATGAGCTAATATTCTCCATTGGCCAAGTAAGAGAGAGAGAGAGAACCTAACTATCAACTAGATCCCAGCTAAGAATATTACCAAGGATAAAGAGAGTCATCTCATAGCAATGAAATGGTCAGTGCATCAAAATAATGTAATAGTGTCTTGTTCTATTTTTTGCTGCTATAACAGAATATCATACTATAGGCAATTTAGTTTCAAAGAATTTGTTTCTCACACTTCTGGAGACTGAGAGTCTAATATTAAGGTACTGACATTGGGTGAGTCCTTTGGATGCATCCTAATTGACAAGATGGAATTGTATGGTCAGAGAGAATGTGTAAGACAAGCAGTGGGTGCCAGAGAGAGCTGATGAATTAGAACTCGTCTAAATACCCATTTTCTTGGTAAGCTATGCCCATGCTTAAAGCCTTAATTCATTCAGAGGGTAAAATACTCTTGATTCAAATCTTCATTGCTGAGTCAAAATACCCAATACCCAAATTTGGAAGGGAATGTATTTATTTCACTTACAATTTATAGAACTCCCAGTTTGTAGTTGGCTGGCTCCAAGGCAGGAACAGCAAACAGGGAATCAAGGAGGAGAAACAACATGGCGAGCACAAGGGGGGAAAGGTAAGGAGAGCGATTTCCCGGCGTCCTCCTGCCTCATTAGCCCATCCAGAATCCCCGGATGAGGGCAGGGCCAAATAATCACCCACGTGCAGTGGTTTAGTAATCACACGGCCTTAACCCAGCTGCACACACTCCAGGTTGACTTCCCTCTGAGAAATTCCCACCTCATCCACATGAGGCTTTGGAGAGACGTCTGCACACACACCATAACATGAAGCAGAAAAATAAGTCTGTGCAATAACACTTGCAGACTTGAACAGCCTAATTTTAATATTCTTCCGCTGCTTGGATACTACTAAACCTGCAGTACACTAAGTGTGGGATAATCGACTGCTATGCAAGACGTAGTAAGTCTACGCACCGCAGGAAACTAGCACCTATAACAGCTCTGTCTAGTGTTTGATACATTAAATATGAAAATAACATTTCAAGGAAAATCATAGGTACAATTTAAACCAACAAATTAAGGCTGTTGAATTCTGTATGGTAGTTTTGCTGGTGGTAGTGGCAGGATTTTATTTGTCCTTATAAGCCACAGGCATCGGCTAAATATTGTTTATGTCTGGCACTGGCTGGTAGTTCCAGACCAAAGAGTCAAACGCATTTTGAATTCAGGACGCAACGTGTTTGTTTACTTTGCTGTAATTCCATTCATTTTAGTGTAATTCTACTTTTTAAATTGTTCCCTACACCACCACAAAGGGTATATATCATACATGTTTCATATATATTATATGACATAGAGTATATGCCATAAAATACTAATAGTATATACATAAAATTCTAACATTATGCTGCAAAAACAGAGATATTCTGCTGCTAATTTCCAAATTTTCAAGCCATGTTTTCTCACAGAACAAATTGTCCCACGTGAGAACTCAGTTTCCTTCCTGGAAACTTATCACCTTGTAACCCAGGGCTATCACCGACCAAGGTGCCATAGCTCAAGTATTTTCCCTGGGCTGTTGGGCAGCTGTACACAATACCAGTGAACCCAGTATCCATCTGGTTATATTCTCACTGGTACGGGGTGTTTCCACCATGATCAGTGTCTCTTCCATGTGTGCTTGTAAGGAAATTCCTATTAATCTCTGCTGACTTTCACTCTTACATTCCTTCTTTCTTCCTTGATAAGTCTTAATAACTAAGAAATGTTGGAGTAGGTAGGGTAATAACCAATCTAATTACACTTAGCTAGAGCAATTCACCTGGAAAAGCTCAAGATGAAAACTGACTCAGAAATATTTGAATTTACTTTCAAAGTCCATACATTTTTCAGGTTATGAAGATGAAGACTGGGGTATTCAGAAATGAGCTACAACTGCCATGTCTTTATTCACCAAAGAAGCCCGCTTATGAACATTAACACATTCTTCCACAGCTGGTGATTCATTTGTTTTGATTTGTTTTGGTATAGCCTGGTTTGCTCAAGTACAAGTGGTACTTCTGTTGATGAACATAATTTGGTGATTTGGAGGAAGATGCCCATGTTTGTGTTTTCACCTGATGGGAAATTTGTAAACAGAAGCAAAACTCTGTGGATGCTTATGTTTGAGAACTGAATTGTTTGCTAACAAAAGCAGTTTTGAACCAAAGTTATTAGTGTATAATGTTTTCTGATTCCAATTCTTCTCTGTCCAGCAGCAATTCAATCAGACCCCTAGGCTATGATTCAGAGTGTTCCCAAAAGATGCTGGGATCATAGTCTATATGATTTCTTCCAATAGAAAAGAAAATAATTTCTTAAAGGGTATATCCTGATGATGAGATGCATTCATCAAGCTAGCCAGAAATGTATTCTGACTACTTCGGATGATTTCCTGTCAGGTGCACCCTCGAGGAAGAAAGCAATTCTCATCCAAAGAGTGCATTAGGTCCCCAGACCTTGAGCTTACAGCCTGTAATAATCACCAGTACAGGCCAGAGATTTAGCTCAGTGGTTCCAGAGCCTGCCTAGCAAGCGCAAGGTCCCTGGTTTGATCCCCGGTAACCACATACAACAATACCAGGCATGGTGGCTCATGCCCACTGTCAATCAGTACCACATAGCACAAATGCCGGGCTTGGTGGCTCAAGCCTGTAATCTCAGCACTTGGGAGGCAGAACCAGGAGGATTGCTGAGTTCGAGGCTTGCCTGAGCTACATAATGAGCTCAGGGCCAGCCTGAACTACAAAGCAAGACCCTGTTTCAATAATAATAATAATAATAATAATAATAATAATAATAATAATGATGATGATAACGATCACCATGATTCCCCACCCCACTTTCCCTCCCACACACACCTGAGAACTGGGGTTTCTTCACTATTTTCTCATTTATGAGTTCCACCGTAGCTTAAAGGTCATTTATTCCCTGGAAGCTAACTTACATCAGAAACTTGCTAATATTTCTGCCATTCCTTTCTCTAATCTTTAATTTCTGTTTCTAAATAGTGAATCATATCTGCTTCTGAAGACTAAGAAAAAAATTGTTCTAAGAGCACCATTTAGGCAGGAGAGGCAAAATCTAAAATCACACACTTGTAAACTTGTCATGGGTCTTTCTATCTTTTCTACAAATAGGCGAAGTTTCTCCAAATTTTTTCTAGGTAGTATATAATGCTCACTTTATTGTTAAGAATTAGAATTTTAGCTGGGTGTGTGGTGGCTCACGCCTGTAATCCCAGCACTCGGGAGGCAGAGACAGGCTACATAGTGAGCTCAGAGCTAGCCTGAACTACAAAGTGAGACCCTGTCTCAAAAAAAAAAAAAAAAAGATGAAGAATTAGAATTTTTTAAAAAATTAAAATTTTGTAATTTAGTAATTAATATTTAGTGTTAATATTGCCTCCTGACAATAGTATATCATAAGCTCTGAAGTGGAAGTTCAGGCTGCCATATATATTACCCACAATTCTATCAGCTACACCTTCTGACAACAGGAAGCTCATGTCATGGTTATCTCATATCATACAAGATGGTCTAAGACCATATTGATTGTCAGTTCTTAATCCAATGAGATTTACTCATTGTTGTCAGACTCCAACACTAAACTTAGCAGTCTATTTCTAAAGCCTGACTGGGAAGGTGACAATATAACCCAGAAAAAACTTTATCGAGTGGTCCTTTTTAGTCTGCTTGGAGTACCAATACCACTACTGTGGGGTGGTCAAATGTTTGTGCATCAGCTTTCTGGGTGAGGTGGGGGAAAGGCCACTGATTTTAATATTTTGAGAATAAACTTTTTCAATTTCATATGGTAAATACTCCTACCATAGTCATTTTCAAATGAATATTTAATTTACAACAACAGGACAGAGTATACATGACCAAAAACATTAGATCCAATCCATCTAAATTACCCATGATTCTTGCCTTTTTAAAATCTTTGACCCTTTTAGCCACGTATTTTATCTGAGTTATAAATGAAGATGACTCATAGATTGTGGCACCTACTCCGTACCACCTCTAATGGGATGTCTGTGTGCATAAGTACTGTAAAATAACATTTTCAAAAAGGCTCTTCACACTATGACCCAGTTCTCAACATACGTTCTCCCCAAGTCCATACTTATGTGTTTAGTGGCAGATCCCCATCCTGGCCAGCCCGCCCTTGCCAAACTGCCCTGTATTAATTCATCTTGCAAGATAGTAACACAATAGCTGAGGTTTGGGTAGATTTATAAAGCCAGCACTTTTCAACTATGGGGATCTTCCCCCATCTAATACTAAACACTCCCCAAGGTCCTACCTTCAGTCATCATAGTTGGATTAGACTTCCACCTCTCTTCATGGCTTACAATGGGATTAACTTTCAACACACAACCCTGGGGGAACATACAAATAAGCTTATCCAGAGCATGCCAACTACTGAAAAATAACAGGACATTTTAAAAAATGTTAGCGTAGAGCCAGAGCATGTTTTTGTATTTTACATCAAGTGTAAATTAAGTTGATTATACACTACTTGTTTCATAATAATAGAGTGAAAACAAATGATTTCATTTTATTGAGCTATCAGACGCCCTGACATGAAAGAGGACACAAGGCGCCCATTTCTGGTTGTCATTTGTCATTAAATAACTTAGCAGGTGGTCAAACAGCTGAGCCTGTAGATAGTAGCCTAATTGAGGTCTCAGCTGTTCTTATGTAATTTGTCTCTGACCTCTTCAAAAACAGTGACTATTGAGCTTTTTTCTGATATTATCTAAATTAAAAGGAAATCAACATGAAGAGAATATGCGAGCTGGCAATTTAACAGATTTAGTAAAATTTTAAATCAACTAGTTACACAGATGGAAGCCATCTGGTAAAATTAAAACATAGTAGAGAAAATGGTTAAAATCTTAATTTCCTGAGTAAGAAATCTATGTTTCAAGCCTCACCTCTGCTAATATCAGCTGTCTTATAATGAACAAGTTGGTGAACACCTGTCAGCAGAGATTACCGGCTAATCATCACAATTACCTTTCTTTGTCAATATTCCCCATTAAACTATGTCTTCCAACCTTTCTTGTAGTTATAGGAGGCTTTCTGACAAATGCTTGTGCGAGGATCATAAAACAGTAAAGCTATAAGTGCCATTTTGAGACTAAGGATATTAAAGACAACACTTCCTCTCTACTTTTCTTTTTTAATACAGGCTGTTTCAGATACAATGAAGGCCACAGGGAAAGGAAAAACAGCAAACTGCCTTCTGAGATCACCAAGAAGAATCTCCCACTGGCCAGGATATCTCTTTGACTTCCACTTGAATCCACAATCATTATACTATAGGGAACCCATTTATTACAACAATCCATCCCACTTGAATGAATATTACTTCTTTTTACTATCCACCTTAATTAACATTTTGTTTTGGGTAGAAATAACAAAGAATAATTCAAGTTTATTTAAGCAAATTGGAGGGATTTTTTTGGTAACAAAGTGATAGTCTAAGAATTAAACCAGGCCTTAAGAGGCAATAGAGAAGGTAAAGAAAAAATTTGATGGCAAAAAAAGGAAGCAAAGCTTATGTATATAGGGGTGGAGCTGTAGGGAAGGCAAAGGAATGGGAAAAAATGAGAATCAAGATATACCAATCTTGTACTGGTATAAATTCTCAATGTTGAATGTAATCATAGTGGAAGTATAAAATGTACCAACAAAATCAATTTCAAAAGAGGAGGAAATAGAAATAGAAACAGAGAAGACATCTAAAATGTATGAAAAAACTATAATCTTTGGCAACTGTTTTATTCTACATTTTTTGTATTCTATCTTATATTTAAATATCACTGCACAATTTTTATTTTATATACCTCACAACTAAGAAACTGAGATCTCCCAACCATAATTGTAAAAAGATAGAATTTACTTGAACCATCTTCAGCCAAGAATTCATGATTGGTGTACTTCTGATTAGAGCAATGAAATCACAAAATTCCAACATCATTCCCAAAAGCCCCCTTACACGTAAGAAGTAAGTTTGAAAGTTTTGATCTGAAAAAGACTTCTCAAAATGAGTCACATATACTACTTTGTGAATTTTGATAACATAAATGAAATAGTCATAAAGACTGTGGCACAATTAGTAACAGTGTTCCATGAGAATTCCACATTGTCTGTCTTCTGTTACTAGACAGTGTTAGTTTTCTGTGGCCATAACAGGTTACTGAAAATTCAGCTGCTTAAGCAACCTCCATTTCATACCATACTCCCCATATTCATACCTTAGAAGTCTGGGAACAGGGAACAGGGTACCTTAAATGATTGGTCTGGTCCAGATCTCCAAAGATCCAGGTGAAAATGTGGCAATCCTGTGTCCTCTCTGATTCTGAGTCTTGGAGGGACTTCAAAGTTGCCTGAGTTCTTGGCACGGTGAGGTTCCTTGCACATGTAATGAAAAGGTCTCTATATTACTGGCTGAAAACTATGGGCTACTTCAGACTCCAGGTGGTGTCTCGCTGAGCCTGGCAGATGCAGCAATGGTCCATCTACTGCCTCTCACACCTGCAATCTGCTTTCTCCTGGGGCATCTTTGCCAACTTTTTTTCTATGACATAGGACTCCCCCAAGACAAAGGGATCTGCTTTTATACCTCATGCACTTAAGTTGGTCTCCCCCAAAAAGTTCAGACATTCTTCTTTAAGGTTCATAAATTTGATTACATCTTCATCTCTGTTTCAAGTGACTTTGCCGTGCTAACTCAGGAAGAGGTATTCCTGGTGTACTTTTAGCCCTCAATAACACTAAAGTTTCTCTGACTTTTATTTTCTGGTAACACCCTACCCACAGGAGACTCAAAATTCTTCTCATTAAAAATGCAGTTAATTTTAGAAATTTCTTTCAACTCTAAGGTGATCTTTATTAGTATACATCTGCAGTACATAACGATAATATTCCTTGTGTGAAGACGATGTGTCTCTATACCATATCTTAGTTCCTTTTCTCACCCCCTGTCCCTTTGTTCTCTTCCTCTCCTTCTAACGGCCTTCTTCCCATTGGAGAGTGACCTGCTTCCTGTTAGGGACAACCCTTGGGTTAGGACTGGCCTGACATATGAAAAGCTTGGGTCATGACTGAAATTTTAGTTTTAACTTAAAAAGTCTTGAGTTACAACCCAAATGCCAGCTGTTTGTGCTTCCAGATGTGTCCTCTGGCCGAGCTGGTTACCATACCATCTCTGTCGTCCAACCTCAGGAGGGTGAGCAGGAGGCAGAATCACAACTCCCAGACTCCATGTCGGTTGAGAAACTTCTCCTGTTTATTATGGAAATTACAGGCATTTATATAGGGTGGCTTGGGATATGATTGGATGAGAGAGTGGGAGCAGTGCTCGTGGCAGGGTGTGATTAGGCAAAAGGACGGAGGTAGCATTTAGCAATGTACAATTTGCGTCATCTGTGTCACGGCACCACTGCATCACATGTGTCACCTTCTTAAAGGGTCACTGTATTGATTCATCCACCAGGAGAGAGAGAGAAGTAGAAGCACCTGGAGAAAGGTTTGGCCACACAGATGGTCACAGATCAGATTTAACCATTAAAATTTTCTGGAAGGAACATGATGACGTCCTTTCTGGTGTGGGCCAGTGTCTCCCTAAGGACACAGAGAGATATCTGCCCATGTACAGGAGAGAGACTTTGAAGGCCGTATAGAGGAGACTGGGCCTCCAATTGAACATTTTGAGTTACAGTCAGCCCTCACAAATAAATTGAGTTCATAAGTCAAATATCTTTTATTTTTCTGTTTATTTATAATTTGAGGGTCTCATATAATGTTCTAGAATTGATCAGTTACTGAAAGGTAGTTAAGAGTGACAAATATATAAAACATAGGGAAGGAACTTGCTGAAATGTACAAAACCTTCATTTCATTCACCAGCCTTATTCAAAAATATCTGTTTAGCTAGACGTGGTGGTTCATGCCTGTAATTTCAGCACTCAGGAGGCAGAGGCAGAAGGATTGCTGAGTCTGAGGCTTGCCTGGGCTACACAGTGAGCTCAGGGCCAACCTGAACTCAAAGCGAGAACCTGTCTCAAAAAAAAAAAATTGTAAGTGCTTTATCTTAATTCATTTAATTTTGTTAGGCTTACTTTTATGTCACTGTAGTCTCTAAAATAAAATGAAGTATTTTACAAGATAAAACCAAAAATCATTAGGAAAACATTCAAGTAATTCACAATTTTTTGACAAATTAAAGACTTTTATCCCCCACATCTCAAAAGTCAGCAATATAATTTTTCCCATCAAATGCAAAATAAATTTCATTTATTTACTTACCATTGACTTAAACTGTCTTCCAAAAGTGGAGTCAGCTTTGTTTTAAACTTACACTGCAGAAGAAATACTAATAGTTGATTTACTAAGATAAACTAAGAAATACTAATAGTGGATTTCTTTAAGGAATACTTTTTAAATGGTAAAGATCTTTCTCTTGAGCTGTCCATGATCATCAGTGGAGACCTATAAAGACCAAAAATTCTTAAAAAATGAAAGCAATAAAAATATTTTGAGGACCATATAATTTAGAGCTATAAGCTAAGAATGTCCCTGTCAGCCCTTCCTGTCCTCACTGCCCATCATGGCAGAGTACATAACACCAGAAAGGAAATCAGGAAATTTCAGGAAAGGGGAAAAAACTTCTTTGACCATCTTCAACCATGTTTTTGTTGTTATTGTTGTTTTGGTCCAAGTCAAGATTTTTCTCTCTAGTAAGGAGAAAAAAAAAAGGTGAAAGCACTAGAATGGAAGTCAACTTCTGACTTTTTACACCTAAGGTTGAGTTTGTAAAGAAAAGATTTTGATACTATTCACTCTGGGTCTACAAAAAACCAAACCTTAAGTAGGTTTTAAACAAGTGTTGCCACAGTCAGGTTTTCCTTTTCTTATTTCTTTTTATTTTACCTTCTTTTATTTTCTATTTGTTCACATATATTTCTCTCATAAATTTATAATCTTAAAGACATGCATTATGGCCCACATAATTCTTTTCATGTTACCACCTTTCTTCTTTGTGTGAAACATTTTAATGATCCTCTGAATTTACCTTGCTCTTTTATGTACTGAGATGTTTGTTTTCTCCTCCTCTTTCTTGAAATAGTCTATCAATCTGAATGATCACATCATATTTCTTTGAGTACTACCCTATACAACAGGAATACAAGAAAAGACTCTGGTGTTTATGTTCAAGAATGGGTTTCTCCATAAGTTAGAATTAGACAAAATTAACAAGGGAATCTACCTAATCACTTTGTTGATGGATAACCATCTTCTATTATCTTCTAGGTTAATTTACTTCTTGAAGTGTTTGGACATCTTGGTCAATTTTGTTATATTTTACTTTGCTGAGAAATTAATTTATTTCTTTTACCTATGAGTAATTTTGCCAGCAGGTGATTCATTTCACATGTTTGGATAAAATGGCATCGCCCAGTTCTTTTCAACTTTTCTGTATTTGTTACAACACTTGCATTCTTACATCGAGAATTTCTTTTCTCTCCCATACTTGATAATCAGAATTTTGCTAATGTGCCACTATCCATAAGATTATTTTTCATTTATTTTAGCTTTTATCCAAAATCTAATTAAAAGTAATGACTGTATTAGAAAAACAACATTTTATATGCATTTATTATTCACATATATGTATAAATAAGATTTTTATCTCAGAACTCATAAAACATTTCAGCATTAGCAAGGAGTATAATACACATTACATATATATATATATATACACACATTTTAGTAAAATAAACTCATATTGTTCCTTTTATAAAATTATATTTTAATTTCAATCATTTTACATTAACAGAAATACACCTACAAGGATAAAAATCTATATTTTTAACTTTTAAATCTGATAGTATAATTTATAATTTTTTATATTCACAGCCTTTTCAAAATCAGATGTGTTTTAAAGTTTTTTAATCTTAAATATGGTACTTTCTGGGTGTATTTCCCTTAGAGGCATAGCATAACATGGTATATTTAAGAGTTATCAATTTATTTTAAGATTGAAATGATAGCATCTGTTAGAACTTCTGATAGTATAGTTTATACATATATTAGATATACAAGATTTATTATCCTTTAATATTTTAATAAGTAAGGACCAAATAAATAATACAACAGCTTTTTATTCTCATTAGTTTTATTAGAAAATGAATAAATACATTAAGGGAGACCCAGTGAATTATTGGAGTAGTACAATAAAAAAGTTTCAAAAGCCCTCATTAAATGAAAGAATTATATATATACCTGAAGATTTGTCACTTACCTCTAGACTATGAGAGCCACAGTAAACCTACATATGAAAGAGAAAATAGAGAAAAAAGTAAGTTATTTTTGGAGTATATTGAACACAAATAATTTTTCTAAGGAAAAAAGACTGGGATTTATTAAGTATAAGATTTAAAAAAAAACTATTCTTCACTCTTCTATACTATAATTTGGATTCCCTTACAGTCAGATTATTTCCTAATACTTCTCAGACCTTTCAGAGTAAAGACAAGATGACCAGTCTGGAGTTCTATACTTACTCAGCACAAGACCTACACCTACTAATATAAGTATCAGCAACCTGTCAGAGTAAACAGAGAGAACAATTTCAGGAGAAAGGTACTTTAAGAAATACAAGGAATCAAAAAGACTCAACTGTTTTTGGAGAAAGAAAATTAGTTCCTGACTGAGCCAATTCTGTCAAACCACAAAGGTAATTAATGTGTATTTTAATACTGCATTTTGTTTATTTTTGAAGAAACATAATCTAAATTCATTACTGAGATTTTGACATAATTAAGTCAAGCTTCATTATGTCAATTTGATTGCCTTGGGAGAGCTCAGTAGATTAAACTCTCTTCCAGGTGTGAAGGTGTGCCCTTCAGCCCTGAAGCTTCCTCTGTCATTGTACCCCTAGTTACCTTCTCTGCTTTGGGAACTAAACTCCTTAGTCTACCATGCCTTCCCCCCATGATGCCTCTGTCTTGAACTGAGCTCACTATGTACTGATTCCCCAGAAACGATGAGCCGAATGAAATCTCTCCTATTATTTGACAGTGTTGGGTATTGTGTTCCAGAGATGGAGAAAACTGACTGATAAACTATTTAGTAGAAAAACCTTCCATATGAACTGATTCTGACTTTTAATAAGGCTTCACTGTTTAAATCATAAAGGAAGGAAGAAAAGGAAGGAGAAAGGCAGCTGAGAAGGATAAGAAAAATACAAATATGTGACAGGGTACTTGGAACTGAGTTTTGCATTATACTTATGAAGACAAGACATAGTCCTTAGGACACTAATCCTCCAAAGAAGGATTTCAATGTCAGAAAAAGGCACAGTGAATCATCTCAGTATGAGGAAGAGCTTTCTGCTTAAGAAAGCCAAATTATAAAGAATTTATGCTGCTTAAGAAAGCCAAATATAAAGAATTTATGCTGAAATGACTGAACAAGAAAGCATGAAAGTGTAATTTTCATGACAGCATTCAAACTATTAGTTTTGGTAAATCTTCAGAGGGCAAACTTTGAACCAGAACCTGAAGCAATCTTACTAGTGCTATGAAAATGTTGATGCTACAGCAGAATAATTTCTTCCCATGATCTACTTTTTAATGTATGTTGTTTATCAAAAATAAAGAAAAGCAACTCTTTCAATTGACTGTGAGAACATTGTCAAGAATGCTGATTTCTCAATACTTTTATATTATGATGAGAAAAAAAAACATTTGGAATTGGCATATTACTTTAAGACTGAATATGTTATCCAATTTATAGTTATGCAAAAGAATTCCCAGAGATACTTTACAGTCTTAAAAGTTTTTAACATTAGGACTGATTCTTCCTTTATAAATGATATATTTTGTTTCATAGGTCACATAGTAAAGCTATCACAATCCATTGTTTTCTTGTTATTTTATGACTTATTACATTATCAGATAAATTTAGAATTTTTCCCTGGTGTAGAATTTTTAAATTATGCATAAAGATTGATTTTGTTTCAAAATTATTTTATAAATCTAGCTCTTCAAAGTCTTGATATTAAGATTTCCATGACCATAGTCCAAATAAAAAACAACATATAAAAATTTGAGAACTGGCACTTTGGTTGAATGTTTCATTGGCCCTTATAAAGTTCTAACTAAACAACTTTTCTTTTTTAAGCCAAGACTTCATCATAATTAAAGATGTTATAGAAATCTGATTCAGTGAGCTTAGAAGCAATTTAGCAAAGCAAATAAGAAAAACCATAAATGAGCAATTTGCATGTTTTTCTCCTGTGTTTTATTGCCACGGTGGTGAGAAAATGGACAGTTTATGAAGTATGTTGGTCTCATCATTTCTAGTAAATCAAATGACTAACCAAAGTCTCCAGAAAGTTTCATAGTTTGTGAAGTTTTAAGTTACAAATTACAAATTTTCACATCATCTATCTTCCACTTTATAGTAGCTGGAGCAAAAATCTAGTTCTAAACAATTAGCTCAGAAAGTTCTGGCACTTTTTTGATTGCATCAGTATCATTCTAAATGTGAGTCCTAAGTCTCTAAACCAATTCTTTGGCCATTTCTCAAGACAGTTCTAAACATCTGCTTGTTCTTCTTGGACTAATTACACCACGAAAGCTATTTGATAGCATATCCACTGCAAATGTTCCATCGCTTTTTCTCTCTGTTGATGTTCGGAGAGTTAAATATTATAGTGAATACTAGGGGGCAAATGAAATATCAGACAAATGATTAACTGCTATTATATTTATCAAAGCATGTGGACTGAACATCAAGCCTCAGACTGTTGCTGATGTGACCTGAGAGGGTCAGTATAAAAAGACTGTGAGACTCTTCAGTCCTGATCTTTCTGAACTTGCATGTGGAAGTTCCCCAGAGTCTTACCAAGAGGCAAACTGCTTACAACAATAACATGTAAATGATACAACTAGAAAACTAAGGATGATACTAGATCCTTTCTTCTTCCTCACAACCCACCTTCAATGTGTCAATATCTTATGATGTCTGCTTCGATAATATATTGCAAATGTCTGCCATTCATCTCATCTTCCACTACCTTTGTTGATCCCCTCTCCAGGATTATAAAAGCGCCTACTTGCTGCCGTCCTCCTGTGGTTTCACTCCAATACACTGTTGCACAACAAGAAATTAAATGTGACTACATCAGGTGAAATTTTTCCTAAAAATTTTTAATACCATCTCATTGTACTTCAAATCATATCTCTTAAGGTTGGCTTACAGATCCTTACAAAGTATGACCCGTGGTTAGATTCCAAATTATACTGTCTTCATTACTCCTAGTATTATTTTATATTTTAGAATTTGTAAGTTATTCTCCCAACATTGAGGCCTAGAATATGTATTTCCTTCTCTCTGAAATATTGGTCTGAAGATTCTGAACATCGAGCTCTGTCTTATTCTTCAAGTCTAAATGTAAAGGTCATTTCCTCGATGAATTTTACTTAAACACCACATCAATATGATTTCTTCTCTATCATGGGTCTCTGTACCGTAGAACTTCAGAGTGAAAAGCACAAACTCTACCTAAGCTTCCAGCCCAGCTTTATCTCTTTCTACTGGATGATGCTAGAAAAGTCATTTGACCTATTTGTTTCTCTTCCTCTTCATTTTTAAAAGACAAATAACAGTAGCACCTACATCATAGTTTGAAGAAATTGAAGGGATGAGAACAAGTAAACACAGAGATCAGGTTCTGACACTTTCATGACTTCTCAGGAAATGTGAATTTTCTTCATAGTACTTCATAATTTATTATTACACATCAGTTTGCTCAATTTTGTTTTTACTTGTAGCCTGCATTGGCTACATAAATAGCAACTCCTTTAAGCAAGTTCCATTTATGTTTAATGTCTCATTGCAAATTTAGTAATGGTGTCTAACAGTAGATACATAATAATTATTGAATCAAGAAATTATCTTTTAATAGGTTTTTAAACTTTTACTTAAAAAATACATCTAGCTGTTTTATTTTTTTTCCTGTGACTATGAAAAAAATAATGAATGCAATTCATTACTTTGACCCTACATGTTAATTGTTCAGCAATCCTTAAAGTAGATTATAATTTATCTATTAAATAACTACATTTACCTTTTTTTTTTTTTGAGACAGGGTCTCGCTTTGTAGTTCAGGCTGGCCCTGAGCTCACCATGGAGCCCAGGCAAGCCTCGAACTTGGCAATCCTCCTGTCTCTGCCTCCTGAGTGCTGGGATTACAGGCGTGAGCCACCACGCCTGGCCTTGTGGTATGTGGTGTTGATTGTTGGTGGGCATGAGTCTCCATGCCCAGCATTATATGTGGTTACCGGGGATCCAACTCAGGACCGTGCTTTCAAGGCAGGTGCCAGAACTACTGAGCTAACCCTTTGGCCCATAACTACATTTACTTTTAATCTTAACAAACATAAACATTTTAACTATGAGTCATCAAATCCATTTGGACATTATTTTTTCATCTCTACTTTTATTTTTAAAATTTATATTTGTTTAAAATTTTATTTTCTTAGTAAATGTTGCAGCAGCACATGCATCCTACAATCATTTTGGGGAGTTGGTGCATGTCCATAATAAAATCTTATTTCACTGGGTGTGGTATTTCACACCTGTAATCTCAGCACTTGGGAGGCAGAGTCAGGATGATTGCCAAGAGTTCAAGGCCAGACTGGGCTACACAGTAAACTCAAGGCCAGTTTGAACTACAAAGTGAGACTCTGTCTCAAAAACTAAAAAAAAATTTTGTTTCTTTCATTTTAATCCTTTTACCTTCCACCTCCTTCTCCTCCTCTTTTCCCCTTTTGCATTCTTGTTGATACA
The DNA here is from genome assembly GCA_004025085.1 of Thryonomys swinderianus. Taxonomy (NCBI): domain Eukaryota; kingdom Metazoa; phylum Chordata; class Mammalia; order Rodentia; family Thryonomyidae; genus Thryonomys; species Thryonomys swinderianus. The sequence continues at coordinate 17,794 of PVIC010002461.1, forward strand.
ATTCATCTTAGTTCATATTTGTATCACAAAATGTCTATATTCACTGAGGTTATTAGGATTCATATATGGTGTATCTTCCCTCTACCTGCTGCAGGGAAAGTTTTTACCTTTTAACACGAGGCTTCTGTCATTTCCCGTGTCCTCAGGGATTTTCACTTCAGGGTTCAGACCACATCTGATATTGCAGATAGGCCAGTATTATAGTTTCCTTGAAAAATTCATCAGGCAGAAGGTTTATGTTACTGTTGTTGTTGAAACTGCAACATTTTCTCTTCACCTCGGCATACTTGAGCTCTTCCAAACGATATTTTAGGCTTGAGATCACAGGGCTTTTTTACTCTTTGTTTTCCTCTATATTTACTTTGATGTGTGTCTTTGACCATCTCCCATACCAAGATAGGTCTCATGGTTTCCAACCTTCAAAAAGACTGAACCCGTAGCTTTATTTCTACTGGATGATGCTTTGTCCTCTGGGATGCCTGGAAACACTGGTTATGCTCACTGGGTGTCATGCCCTGAAACCCTACAGAAACCCTCTTTGTGACTGACCGTATCTGCACAGTATACTACAGCATATCAGTCTGTCTCAGTCATCACTTCCTTCATTTAATAAAGTAGGATAGTGGTATTAGTTAGATGTCATCTTTCAAAAAGTGGTCCTGAAAATAATTTCTTCCCCTTCTCTGTATGACCTGTTTGTCTCATCTGCTTACCAAATAATAAATCTCACCACTGAATATAAAAAATTATCTTTAAATTAAATAAACCCAACTGTGGAATTTATGAGTTTAGTTTTAGCACTATGATTGTTTTTCACTTGGGCACAATTAGAAAAAGCTTCTTGGTAGGGAATTCACAGCAAAGGAAACAAAGCACACATAACAAACAAATAGGGGAGAAAATTGCTCACCTACAGTCATTTTCACACAAATTCTAATGAGTCAGTGAAGAGACCTAAAGTGGGTCTATGTGTGCACTGCTGAACAGAGGTATAAATGAAGGCATCCATTGTCAAGGAACACTGGAAATTCAAAGTGATATGCATTTTAGCCCAATATTTGTACTTTAAAAAATTTAACTCTCGAAGAAAATATACATATTAAAAAGATATATCCATAAGGAAGTAATAGGAGGTTTCCTTTTTCCTGCCCTGCACACTTTGCACACTTCCATACCTAGTTCACATTTAGTGAGTGACCGTCTCTGCTCCAAGAGTGGCATCTGTCCTGCCGCCCTCTGCATATTTTTCCCCACCAGCCAAACTCCACAGGTTGAAAAACTAACCCGTAAGGTCATGGTGTCAGGAGATGGGACATTTGGGAGGTGGAATTGTCTTAAACGCTAAAGGCCTCATGAATGGCATTAGCGCTCTCTTTAATAAGACCCTAAAGAAGTCCCTTGTCCCCTCTGGGAGGACGCAGCTAGAAGATGTCATGATGAAACAGAAAGTTACCCTCAGTAGGCTTTAAATATGCCAGCACCTTGTTTAGAAACTCCTCACCATCCAGATCTGTGAGAAGCTCTGTCATTTGTAGATGGTCTGCTTTATAATATTTATCATGGTTACATGAACAGCTTGAGTTATGACCCAGACTTGAACATTAAAATATTCTCTCCAAAAACTCCAGCAAATGGTTAAGAAAAGGGCATAAGTGACACTGTGAATGAAGCACAGTTCTGCCTGAAACTTTTGCTTGAGAAAACAGAAAAGGGAATCTCTTTTTGACTAGTTCCCTGGGAGCAGACTGCGTCTGCAGTTTCCGACAGGCATTCTGCCATACTGAATTGAGATCAAGAGAGATCTCCAGCCTAGCGCTAGAATGGGCTCAGAAGGGACCAAACTGAAAGATGGAGAGAAACCAGTTACAGATGATATTAACTCAGGCCATTGAGCCAATTCCAATCTCAATTAGTTGGAACCTGATTTTCTTTTTTAGATGTGATGGCAAACAAAATTACTCTTCTGTGTAAGCTGGTTTTAATTAGATTTTATAACATTTTAAAGCCAATAGAACCCCAACTAATGAAAACATGGTATTTTGGCATACAAATGGAAGAAGTTTTCTCTGCAGAGAATTTTGACAATTAAAGTGTATGTATAAAAGGAGAATTAATCAGCCACTAATGTCTCTGAAATAAAGCTATACATAATCCTATGGTAGATATTCAAGACATAAGAAAGTTTTAAAATCAGAAGTATATTATAGTGCTTTAAAACATCTATATATGTGTCTATATACGTATGCAATAATTAGTGATTGCTCTTATGATTTCTTAAAGGCATATTTTATTTTTAACTTATACTCAGGAGTGCTGTTTGGATATTTTACTATGAAAATACATTTACAGTAATAATAAAAGTTTAAATAAAAAAACAGAAACAGCAAAATATAGAAGTATTTTTGGATCCTCATTCAAAGTGAGATCAGTGTCCTTTAGAAGAGAAAGATCTAAAACTACTTACTTGTCTTCTTCTGCTTATGAATTAGTGGTATATAATCATATAATTTAAATTTTTATAATACAAATTGAAATAGAAATAAAAGAAAATATATTGATACATCTAGGCAAAATATTTATATTTTCCTCAGTGTAATATGTGCAATTTTGTGGTTTGTGGACAAATCATACAGTGCCCACTATGATCCACCTCCTGATCTATATTCTTACGTACAACCAACTTCTCTAGAGTGTGGCTGGAAAGATGACTTAATATGAGCCAGTGCAATATGGCAAATATGATGGGCTGTCACTGTCACAGTACGTTAATTATGTGAGAAAAGAGATGTAATGTCACTTGACTGATTGCATCACGTAATACTCATCTCTAATGTCATCCCACTGGTCTAGAGGTTTAGTCACTTACCACTTTCTATCCTTTTCCCAGGATTTTGAAAATGCAAGCTTCCATAATCCAACCGTTGCGACGAAATAAGTTTTTCAAGCATTTGAAGGAGCTGAGAAGTGAATCACTTCATAGGAGAGATGTCACATGAGCATCAGCTAAACGAGCCTGTATCCTTTACTCTTGGAATGTGTGAGAAAAATAAAGAGATGAAGGGGGGTAGGCAAAGGGGAGAGGAAAGAATTTAAGATATGTAATGTACATGTACCGACTCCCCATGATGACTGTAACCACTATGTACGGTGAACATGCACTAAAAAAAGTTAAAAATTTAAGAAGGAGCAATGTGTTAAGCCACTGAGTTTTCAGGCATTTGTTACATAGCAGATAAAGCATTATAAATGAGGTAGAATTAATTCTAAATTTTACATGAAACATTTTGCATTATATATTGTTTTAATATATTGATTATATCCACTTTTGAAATCATAGCAGTGCAAGTAATTGAAATATATTTAAAGTTAGTAACTAAAGGAGAAGAAAAATTATGTTTATTTTCTAAATGATAAAACCTGCTTTATTGTGCTAGCTCCTGGCAGAAAATGAAATTCAACACTACTTTTAAATAATTTAAAACCCAAAACAAAAGCTCTTGGTACTTCTAAAACATTTTTAAATATGGAGAAACTTGGGAACATGAAACAAATGTGTATCACACCAAAGGATATGCAAGAGGTTTGATTTACCAAAAGTCATTTAGTATCATTTTAACTTTTGGCTTAAATATAATGCAAATTGAAACAGATAGTCTATCCAGAAATAGATAAATGAATCTCTCATTAATTTTAAAGACAATTTTGACTATATGAAGTCAATTTTTCTTCTCTAGAAAAGTAACGAAAGCATGGATGTATGTATAGATACATATAGGTGTGTTCTTACCAACTAAATCTGATAAACTACATGCATCCTAAACAATTGATTTAAAATGTAAAATAGATCCTGCACACTCTTCAATGGACTTTAATCATATTAACCCAAAACAAAGTCCCACATAAAGATGTTTTATGTGAAATAAAGTAGAGCTCATATAAACACTACCTCTCAAACATTTTAGTAACTGTGGCAAAAACAGTGATTGTGAATTTATTTTTCTTATGGCTTGTATATGTTTTCTTTTTCTTGGACTGCTTGCCCTGGTAGATGGGGGATTTGAACAGTTCTTTCTACAATGGCAATAGAGTCAAAGGCCAAAAGTTTCCAAGCATGGACTAAATCTAAACAGCAAGAAAAATATCAAAATGTACGCAAAAATATACTCAGAAGTCATTGATCTTGGAAAAGCAAAACATAAAGCATACCAGAAAATTGCCCTAAGAAAATAAATCTTGTGTTTGTCTAACGAAACCCATAAAGGAACATGTAACAGTCAAACCAACTGCTTTAAAAGTCTTAAAACAAAAGTCATTTCTATAGGATGAATAATGCCAGGCCTGGCCCTGAAAAAAATGTCCCGTTTCTAATGATAGAAAATTCAGTGGCCAGTGTAATCTAAGGAAATAGGAAAAAAATCTAGCAAAACTGACAACTAAAACATGAATGAATAATTAATTAAAAGAAGAAAGAAATAATGAATAAATGAAGGAATCAAACCAATGATATGATAAAAGTTTCCAGTATGAAATGAGGAACTTAAATAGTTATCTGGATAATTAAAACTAAAAAATGTAAACCTTTCTATTCCTCTATTTAAATATTTCGGGGAAAATTTTACTTTGGATTTTTTAATTTATGTGACTGCATAGCATCTCTCCACACAAAAGCTGTATGATTTTACCAGACTTTACTCAAAGGATGAGAATAAAAAGAATTACAACATAGAAATATCTTAAAGAGTGTAGTTCCATAACTTCAAAAGGATTTGTAAGCACTGGGGCTTTATCCTAGGCCTAAGGGAAAGCCATACATATAATTAGATTTTCATTTGGAAATATTTTCTCTGCCTGTAGGATGAGGAACTCATTGTGAGGATAAAGATGGGAAGGCAGTAATAGAGATGTACAAGAGGACATGAATATAATATGCTGTTTCACTTTTTTATACCTCACCAACCTATTTTCTTTGCCTCATTTTCTCTTGACTTATATTTTCAGTTCAAGTGGCATTTCTTCTACGAAACACTTTATTAAATTCCCTTTAATTGTGTAGATTCAACTATTCCTGTTTTAGAGCCCTAATGAACATAGGATATATTTTATAAAAGTACCCCAGACCACTGAAGTTCATATATACATATCATTCAACTATTTAATAAATTCTTCATGGAATCTATATTCTATCTTCAGCATCTAAGATGATATTTAGCCCTTAAAGAATCAAGATAGCTTTGGTTAACATTTTAGACAGTTATTTTGGTAATCTTCTCTTGTAAGTTCCCTGAAGACCACTAATAAAAGGACATAATAAATGTAACTACTTTGGCAAATTTCAATCAACTATTTCAACAGCACAGTGACTTTAAGTTGTTAAAGAAAAACCTTGTCTATTTTATTCACACTCCCATTCCTCTGATCCTAGACCAATGTCTGGCTTATAATATATGAAAAATTGTTAAATAAATGATTTGCTATCATTTATTATTTCTATGGTAAAAGATAAAACTCAACAGGATAGATTCTACTCAAACTGTCTTCAAACACTCTCAGGGCAAATATCTGCCGACTTTCAATGAAAGTACTGTATACCCTTTAGACTCTTTGACATGCTATTTTCTCATTATCTGACCAGGAAATATGCAGGTCATCATATGTAGTCAGTTTCTAACTGTCCATCATTTGATCTAAAGTCACAAAAGGATGTGATATGATAATACAAAATTATTCTAGGGCTGGAGATTTAGCTCAGCAGTTCTAGCGCCTCCTAGCAAGCACCATGTTACTGTTTCAACCCTGGAAACCACATAGAATATTGGGCATGGTGACTCACTCCCACCAGCAATCAGTACCACACACCACAATGCCAGGCCTAGTAGCTCACCTGTAATCCCAGCACTCAGAAGGCAGAGGCAGGAAGATTGCTGAGTTTGAGGCTTGCCTGGGTTGCATAGTGAGCTCAGGAGCAGCCTGAACTACAAAGCGAGACCCTGTCTAAAAAAAAAAAAAAAATATTGTAGAAATTTGTCTTCTCTTGCTAAAGGAATCTTACCACTACCATCTTAGGCTGCCCAGAAACCACTTGAGGCCTCTTAAATTGCCCCTCTATGCTTTTCTGCCAGCTAACGATGCACACGCATGGGTTAATCAGGTCCAGCAAGCTTGGCTGCACCACCCTGGAATTCTCATCATCATTCAGGCTTGCTGTGAGAGCAACCACTAGCCCTATACTTTCCCAAGATTTGTGCTCAGGCAACCACTACTCCCTGTACTTTCTCAAGCCTTGTCCTTGGTAGTAGCCACAACTCCCTTCCACTAAACACTCTCCCTCATGACTCTGTGAAAGGTCTCAGAGCTGATTTGAGAAGAACTGGTCTGGTTTAACTGCCAGGGTTGTCTCTCTCAGGTTTTTTCTGAAATAAACCTGTCCTGTTAAACTTCCATTTTGTTTTTCCTCTTTTATCTAACACTTTCCCCTTTCCTCTTATTCGCTTTCTCATAAGACACACACACACAGACACAATCACCCACCCACAGATCCCTTTAAAAAAGAACATTTTTAGTTTTCAGAGACTGACAGTTAAATACCAGAATATGAAGATAACACAAAACACTATCATAGGATGCAGAGAAAATTTAAGATCCTATGACTACTTGTCCATGTTTATTCATAGGCTGCCATATAAGGTGCTATAAACTGTATGGATTAAAACACTAGTATTTATATTCTGAAAGTTCTGAAGGTCACAAGTCTGAAAACAAGGAGCTAGCCAGGTCATGCTCACATTGAAGCTTCTAGGAAAATATCTTTAAAATTTCTTGTCCCAAAGATGGATCTCTATTGTCTATCTCCAACTTTGTATGGTGTTCCTTCCCAGGAGCATCTGCCACTGTGTCTCTTCTCTTAAGGACACTGTTCATGCTAGATAAATGGCCCGCCTTTCTCCACTGTGACCTCCTCTTAACTAATTATGTCTACAGTAACACTACTTGAAACAAGATCAAATTCAGAAAAAGATACAAATTTTACTGGGTACTATTCAACCCTCTATCTCTGGATAATAACGATAGCAGAAGCTATAAAATTATATAGTTATTTAAGTTCAAAATGAGATTATTGATGTTTCATTCTTGTCCAATGCTATATGCAGATAGTAATAGAATATAGAAAGAAAATCCATAATTCTTTATATGAAAGCTATTGGAAAACTATTATCTTTGTTCATTCTCACTACTATAACAAAGCTCCCTAAATGAGGAGTCATAAAAAAAAAGAAATTTATTTCTTAAAGTCCTAAACACATGAAGTCCATAATGAAGGCACTATCAGATTCATTGTCTTGTGAGAGCCAAATTTTACAGCATAGTCAGGAAGCTTCTCACTGTGTCCTTCTGTGGGTAAGGGGGGATGGGAATTGCTCCTCAGCCTATTTTATGAAGGCATTGACCTCATCTATGAAAAATTCTCATGACTTAATCGCCTCCTTCACCAACAAATACTGCCATCTTGGGTGTCAGGATTTCAGCACACAAATGTGGAGTAGAAGGCAACATTGAATTCACTTCATTTTATTTCCGGACCCTGGAGTACTCTGTGTAAGAGTATTACCTGAAAATAATAATGTGAGTTTCATAAGTTTCCTGTCAACACCAGAATACACTTTCATTTCATTTTCTTCTGGACTTTGTTCAAGCTTCAAGAAAAATGGAGGTGCTCTGTAGATAAGTTTGTATAATTAAGTGTTGATATTAAAAATCTTCAATGTTTGTTGATCTCTGTCAGTTTATCATTTATGTTTATAACATCAATTCTTAGTGTTGAGCAATGAGGTTCCTTTCTTTAGGTTAAAAAGGAGGAAAACTCCATATTATTCTGAAAGGAAACAGAATTTCTGACAGATGAATGCAGACACTTTCCTATTTTCTTTCCATTCCCCGTTTTGATGATACTCGCACTCACAGATGGCTTCACAAACTACAGAGCTCTAGTTCGTCTCTGTACAGAGACCGAGTACAAAGCCTGCTTCTCAGTCATGAAGCCCATGTGTGTGGCCTGCTCTCCTGCAAACAAACTCTGAGTTTAGATTCTTTTTCCTCAACCTTGTTATTATGTAAAGCCCCACGCAACTTCTCTGTGCACATTCTGCCCCTGGAGAGCTTCTGCAGCTGCGCACCTATTACAATGGTATTTTGTTATGCAAAGGAGCTCTGCTACTGATGGACACTGGGAATTTTTGAGGTATTGCTCTTTCCACAGATTAGGTGAAGGAAGTCAGGGCCCTGCAGCTATCTATAGAAGACTCTTACTATTTATTCTGATCTGTGCAGAAAAGTGTTCATTGTTGTTTTCTGTCACTAAGAAAATTCCCTGACCATGACTAAACATATCCACCTCCCCACCTCAATTTCACAGTTATTCAGATACTTACAAAACAGTTTCTGAGGGGAAGCTGTGCCAAAATCTAAATGAAGTATAAATAACATATATTCCTTTGCCCTTAGTAATCCATTATTTTAGTTACCCACTCAAAGATCTACAATAGTCAAGCATGATTGCCCTGTACAAAAACCAGGTTTACTCCCATTAGAAGGTCACATTTATTTGTTTTCAACATTCCTGTTGTTTTTCCTAGCTCCAACCTACTTACTAGTTCCATAACTTCACACTGGCTAAAACGTCTTGTTCTAGAGAATAATTGACATTTTAAAAAGTCAATAGAGACTTCAATCTGTATTTAAATGTTGTTATTTAACACTCTATTCATACAATTGTAAAAAGTTACATTAGAAAAGAAAATATCAACACGTTTTTCTCAGCAAAGACCACAGCACAATGAGATAATATGGTCATGACAATATAGACTATTCTAAGACAGAATTCAAGGATAGAACTGTCCATATGGAGGGCAAAATCCACAAGATTGGACATGTTCAAGAAGATAGAACAAAGGGATTCAGTCTAATTTGATGAAGTGTTGAGAAAGACAAGAAGAGCAAGGAAGTAGTAAAGTGTGGCGTACTGCATCACTTTCGAAAAACATGAGTCACGTTGCTAATATCCTCTTTTATCTCCACAATCTCCCATTTATTCTAAAACAGTATAGGACTGTCCTTACAAACAAGGACAAGAAGGTAAAAAGACTTATGGAACTCTATTTTGTTATATTTCCCATTGTATAATAAATCCTTAATTGTTTCAATGTTCAACATTTTTTAAAGATTTTTTTTTTTTAATTTAAAGGTTAGACTCAATTTTCTTCCTTGCTTTCTCCTATGCTCAAGTTTCTGGTTTTCAATACCATACTTGCTAAAACAAAGATGTGATCTTTTCACTAAACATCTATTTTATCTCCATTTATTATGGGCAACACAGGTTTGAGAAGGATGACTCTTGTACGATCACAGAATTCTAGGGACTTGGCAACCCAAATTTCAACAACTACCCAAAGAATTTCCCAATTTAATTACATGATTCACTTTCCCACTATGAAGAGCGGTGAACTACTATTCAATTTGTCTTCCCAAATTTCTCTCACATTTTTTGAGCAGCATCTTATTTTTACAAGCCTATTTGGAGAACATCAAATATGTTATATCCTTTATACTTTTGTGCCTTGTTATATTATGTCCTCCACTTTATATTCTTTGCCTTTTATACCTGATTCAACTTCTATTTAAATACCATCATGTAGACTTGTGGTTACAAAGGGCAGACATGTTCAGTAACCTCTTCTGATGATATCACTCAGTTAAAGTTAACTTTGCAGTAATAATGCAATTTGGAAAATGGATATCTCAAATGTTGCTAATATCTTCAATTCTATTTGTATTCCACTTTTGACTTTCCTCAGAATATGATTGACCTTTCATTTTGTTGCTTAAAATAACACAGCCTCTTTATAGCTCTCTACCTATTTACTCCTTGATATATATTAGCAAATTTTTAACATTTTTCTTCAACAAAATATTTAAGAGCATGTTCCAAGTTACAAAACTCTTCTAAGGTCTAATAATGTCACAGAGAAAAAGTTTACTGAGGATTCTAGTTACATAAAAGAAAAAAGGTCATTTCATGTATGTCTTCCACTGATGAGCATAACGTCATAATTGAATAAAATGTTCAATAAATCTTTTTAAATAACTATGCATATGATATGACATATGTATGGAAATTAAAGAAAAATATATCCAATGTGTATGATTATTAATTTCATGTATTTGCTTGGGAGCTCCATGGTATGCAGATATGTGAACTAATATTCTATGTTTTGTAGGTGACTTGGGATAACCCATGTTTGCTGCTGAGTTTTGAGTAAAGCTGATTATGTTCTCTCATACAGCTAAGCTTCATGCAATCATGCAAAATCCTAGACAAAATAAAAGATTGACTTCATCCAAACAACCAGGATTATGTTTGTTGATGATCTTAGAACTTGAACTACAATATCAGCAGATCTCTAGTTCCCCAGTTTTCAACTTGAATGGCAGATTTTGGACTAGTTAGTTATTATATAATTACATGAAAGATCTCTAAAACAAATCTCTCTACATTCATGTATGCAAATACTACATTTGTTTCCCTAGGGAATATTAAATAATAACCCTACAGAAAAGAATAAAATAACTTGAGTTTTTACTGAGAGTATGTGTTGAGATTGGAGTAGCCTCTACTACGGCTGCTCCTACATCTAGAAGATTTGCCAAGGCTGGTTTGGCTGTAGACCTAGTAGTACCCCTTCCTGAGGCAAAACTGTGGTTCCTCATTCCATTAACATAATAGGTTGTAACTTGTAACTCATTTTGCCCAGTGACAGTGAATGGATTATGGATACATGGTATTTTCTTTCTACACTGTAAACTTCATGTCCCAGAAAGATATTGCTACTTAATACTCATCCCCAGAGGGAATAAGGCACACATATTATAGCAGTGACTGATGAATAAGCACTGAAACCTAAACAACATTTTCCAAATTGCATTATGACTGCAAAGTTAACTTTAACTGAGTGATACCATCTGAAGAGGTTACTGAACATGTCTGCCCTTTGTAACCACAAGTCTACTTGAAAAGATTACCTATTGATGCATACATTTTAGAAATGTGTTCTTTCTCAGATCCTGGGGAGAATGTCCACATATATCTTACAGACTATTCAAAGTGATCTTTACTAAAAAACACATTAATATCTGAGGCAAATTGTTGAAAGAAAAGGAAGATGACACTCGTAAGTAGTTATGACTAATATTCCAAGGAACATCCATCAGCAGTCTTCTACATTATACTGACTTACTCTCCGTGTTTTAGAGGCTTTCCTGAGAAAAATATTGTACCTTCTTAAACAGATACCTCTAAGTTATAATCTGTTTAGAAAAATACATACTGAAAACTAAATCTATGCTAGAGACAATAGGAGTTCCTAGGGACACAGACAAATACGATCTCTACACTCCTGTATTTATATTGCAGAGAAACTATATAGAAACAAAGACTTTTTTTCATGGTAAATAATATAACTAATGAATCTGGAATTCAGCCTTCCTAAGACTTCCTCACATTTACTGTGTGTAAGAATGTAAAAACATACCTAAATTATTAAATTATGACAATAAAATAGCATCAAAATATAGAAAATCAACACAATTAGATTCAGGTGACACTTTTGTCAAGACTGTGCAGAGATGTTCTGGCTACATTTGTTTGTTTGGTTAGGGTGATGTTCCATTATAGTTCTCTGGGTATTTAAGAAGACATATATTATAGACTGAATTGTATCCCTCAAAATGTATATGCTAAGCTTGGATTCTGGTGTCTCAGAGTGCAACTATATTTGAAAATAGAGCCTTTAAAGTGTGATTAAAGATAAAAGAAGTTCATGTATGGGCTCTGATTTGCACCCTTGTGAAAACAGAAGTTTGAGCACATGGAGACATAGGGCTGTGTGTGCAGAGGGCTGGCTGTGTGCAGACACATGGAACAGCTCACCCTCTGCCACGTGAGGAGAAAGACCTCAGAAGAAATCTAGCCTACTGGTACCTTCACCTCGGATGCCCACCTCCAGAAGGTGAGAAAATACATTTTTCTTGTGTAAAATATATTTTATAATATATAAAAATAAATATTATAAAATATATTATAATATATAATATAGTATATATAATCATATATTATATAATTATGCATTATATATTATATAATATATAGCGTGTAATTGTATATTATATAATATATAATTATATGAAATATATAATATATTATATATTATATTAAATATACTATATATTATATATAGTATATATTATATATTTATATATGACAGATATATGTTTTAAATATATTTATATAGTATATATTTATATTCTTATATAATATACTCTATTATATACATTATATATTCTATTTATATAAAATATTTATATATTTTATATGACATATATAATATATATTATATAAATTATTATATAATATATATATATTTTTTTGAGACAGGGTCTCACTTTATAGTTCAGGCTGGCCCTGAACTCACTATGTAGCCCAGGCAAACCTCAGACTCAGCAATCCTCCTGTCTCTGCCTCCTAAGTGCTGGGATTACAGGCGTGAGCCACCACGCCCAGCTATATATTTTATATAATATTTTATATAAATATAATATATTTATGTATTATATTTTTATATATTACATTCTACTATATATTCTATTATATATTCAGTCTTATATTTATATATATATAAAACATATAGACACACATATCTATATATCTATTTATATATAAAACCTCTAAATGTACCTAACTGAAATTCTACAGGTTAAAACAAAATAAATTAATGAAAACTTCATTACAGGAGCTCAAAGCTAGATTCTTCATGGTAGATAAAGAGCCTGTGAACCTGAAGAGTTGAGTAAAATGGAAACGTGACACACTGTATGGACCTATGGAGTTCTAAAATATATTAGGAAGAATAAACAAAGTTGGTAAGAGCAATAGATGACTCCCCAAAGATAGATGAGTACTTGGAAGCCTTTCTTTCAATATTGAATATGGTACTAAAAAGATGATCAAATAAGAAATAAAACTCAACAAAACTATGAGCCAACTAGGAAAAAGTGACACAGTATCCCACCCAGCAATACAAAACACATATCCTAGTCATTCTCTAGGATACCTCATATGTAGTATTAAGCATAAAAGATGCCTCAACAAGTTTAAAGTAATTGAAACTATACAAAGACTCTTCTCCAACTGCAATACAATTCATTCAAAAATCAGTAAGAAAAATATAATATATTTCTACATAGTGCATCAAATTTAAAACTCATAAGTGAAGTTAGATTATTTCAGATGTATAAAATGGAAATATAACAATTTCATAGGCAAATCAATAACTCTCAGGAAGAAAACAGCAGCTGTAAGTGCCCATGTATGTGCACACATACACATGTGCATATACACTGCACACATATGCAGGCACATATACATTACATGAATAATCTTTAACTTTACAATACTAGAAAACAAAATGAATAAGCCCAACAAAAAGTAGAACTGAAATAAATTATATAAGGAATATAAAATTAGTAGAAAATAAATCAACAAAATCAAGATTGATTCTTTGAAATATCAGAAAAAAATGGGGAAAAAACTATAGCCCAAATGATGAAAGAATAGAGAAGTTCCAGATGAGTTCTATCAAGAATGCAAATAGGGACATCTTACAAAAATAAAAACATAACTTAAATGAAACTGACAAATTACTAGAAAGTAGAAATTAGTAAAGCTGACAGAAAAATAATTTAAATATAACAAAGACAAGTAATTTCAAAATACCCAACAAATAAAGTCCAGGCCCATATGCTTCACAAGGCAATTATATCCACATGCCAGAAGAATTATCAGTCTCTTGCAGGTTGTTCTCAAAACAGAAGAGGAATGAACACATCTAAATTCATTTTATTAGACAAATATTATCCGGGTAGACAAATGGATTATAAGAACACTATTAATAAACGTCCTTTAAGACTATAAATATAAAATCACACAAAGGATCATAAGCAAATAGGATTGAATCAACTAAAAAGGCTTATTACACATGAAAAAAAGGTTTATTAATGATGTGGATTATCTCAAGAATGTGAGGCTGTTTTACATTGTAAAATGCAGAGTAAAAGAATAAAAGAATTCAATACAAGGAGTAGATTTTTTAAATTACATATTCCTCTTAATATCTATAGAAAAAACTTTTGACAGGACCTAAAAATCTTTCAGGTAATTAAAAGAAAAAAACTTTCAGGCAACTAAGAATAAAAGAAACTTTAACATGATAAAGGGTTCCTACCAAAAAAATCCATAAAAAAATAAAGATATTATTTCCTACCTAGATTAAGAACCAGATATCTAGCCGGGCATGGTGGCTCACGCCTGTAATCCCAGCACTCGGGAGGCAGAGACAGGAGGATTGCTCAGTTCGAAGCTTGCCTGAGCTACATAGTGAGCTCAGGGCCAGCCTGAACTAGAAAGTGAGACCCTGTCTCAAAAAAAAAAAAAAGAACCAGACATCTACACCTAGTTCTTCACTCCTACTGAACACTGCCCTATAACCAGAACAGTTAAGCAAGAGAAAGAAATGAAAGCACTATTAGAAAAAAAGAACCAAACAGGAGGAGAAATATTCCATGTTCATGGATCAGGATATTATCAAATGTTTTTACTTGAAAAATACAGATTCAACACATTCTATGTTAAAGTTCCAGTGGCATTCTTCTTCTTCTTCTTCTTTCATTCTTCTTATAAATAAAAAAAGTAATCCAAAACTTTTTACATAACAGGAAAATACATAAGGCATATAGCAATAGTTAGAGCCAATAGCGAGAGGAGGAAAAAATGAGGGATATATAATCAATTTTTTAAATTATAAAGTTATATTACACAAAAATATTGATACTGGCATAAAAATCAGTTAGGTAACAGAATAGAATAAAAAAATCTCTAAATAAATTAAAGCACATATAACCAAATAACTTCCAACAATATAACTAAGAAGAGAAAATGGAAAAGGCATAGTATCTTCAATAAATTGCTCTGGGAAGATTCAATTTCCACAAGTAAAGGAAAGAAACTAGAACATTATCTTACACTATCCCTCACAAAGATAAGCTCAAAATGTGTAAGGACCTAAACATAAAACCATAACATACAATTCCTAGAAGAATATTAAGTCTCTTGACATTGTTCTTGGCAATGATTTCTTAGATATCACACAAAAGCAAAAATAAATAAATGAAACATAAAACAAAAAGCTTCTATACATCAAAGGAAAGTATAAAGATGAAAGGAATCCTACATACTGGAAAAAATTTCTAAGCTGTGTCTCTGATAAAGGCTTGATATTTAAAATGCATTTTAAAAACAACCCACATAACTCCATAACATGGAAACACGTTGTCTTGCTTTAAAATAATCAAATGACTTGAATAAACATTCCTCTAATGATGACATTAAAATGGCAAATAGGAATAGGAAAATATATTTAACATTACTTATCATTGAAAAAATTTAATGCAGAACCACTGGGAGATGTCGATTCATACTCATCTAGATAGTCATTATCCAAAAGACAAAAGTTTTGGTGAGAACGTGAAAAAGATAGAAATCACACACTACTGGTGAGAATAGAGATTGGTGCAGTCACCATGAAAAACAGTACTGAGGATGCTGAAGAAGTTAAAGACAGAGCTGCCACACAACTCAACAGTACCTCTTCTGTGGACACAACGGAGGAAACAAAATCGTCGCCTCATGAAGGTGTCTGCACTCCCAGGGTCACCGGAGCAGTATTTCACAGCAGCCAGGGTACAATACACAACAGAGATGTCCATCGAGAAAGCAACTGATTTTCTTAAACAACTGTGTGTATGCATATATGCAAATACAACACACATGCACACACAGTAGAATTTTATTTAGCCTTTAAAAAGAAGGAAATCATGTCAGCTGTCACAGCATGGATGGACCAGAAGAATAATTATTGTGGAATTTTTTTAAAATGTAGAAATAGCCAGGCATGGTGGCTTATGCCTGTAATCCCAGCACTCAGGAGGCAGAGACAGGAGGATTGCTGAGTTTGAGGCTTGCCTGGGCTCCATAGTGAGCTCAGAGCCAGCCTGAACTACAAAGCGAGACCCTGTCTCAAAAAAAAAAAAAAAAAAAAAGTAGAAATAGAGAAACTAACAGCGCTGGATGGAGGCAACAGGGAGAAATGCATTAGCAAATATTAAGATGAAAAAGGCTTTAATTAGATGCAAATAATCATTTTGATCATTTCTCCTCCTTCCATTCCTTTCTTTAATAGTTCTGTGGGGTTTTCCTTTGTTTGTTTCTTTGGTTTGAAATTGGGTCTTACTATATAATTCAAGCTACCTTTGTATTTACCATGTAATTCAAGCTGGCCTCAAATTCCCAAGTATCCTCCTGCCTCAGCTTCTCCACTGCTGGGATTATGATATGTGCCACCATGTCCAACTTCTAATAATATTTTTTTCTATTTTCATGCCATCTATTCTGATTCTACATACAAAAGATACCCTGAAATACATGTCTGTGTCTGCCTTATTTCATTTAACATAGTGATTTCTAGTTCCATCCTTTTTTTTTTTTTTGGAAAATGACAGGTTATTATTCCACTTTATGGTTGCATTTCCCTCCATTGTGTCCCTGTACCATATCACCTTTATCTGTCCATCTATTGGCTGGCAGTTCATCTGTTTATCTATTGACTTCCATCTATTGACCTCATCCACTCATCTATTGACCTGGCTATTATAAACTGTGTCTTGATAAACATGAGTATGTAGGTATCTGCATAGTCTATTGGCTTTAATCTCTTTGGGTACATACCAAGGAGGGGTATGTGCCCACTTTGGCAACGCATATACCAAAGAATCCTATGGTTGGACCATACAGAAGTTTTAGTTTTAGTTTTCTGAAGAACCTCTGATTGACTCTGATCATGGCTATACTAAATTATATTTCCCCCATAGTGTATTTTTTTCCCACTACCTCCTAGCCGGGAATGTATTTGCTGTATTTTTTATTGTAGTTAATCTGACTGGGGTGAAATGGAATCCCTGTGCTGTTTTCATTTGAACTTCCATGATTTCTAAGGATGTTGAACAATTTTTCATAGACTTGTTGGCTCTTTGTTCTTGTTTTGAGAAATGTCAGTTCAGCTCATTTCGCTATTAATTGGTTGGATTTTTTTCTTTTGATTTTTTAAATTCTTTATGTATTCTGGAGATCAATCCTCTGTTGGGCTTCAAAGTTTTTCTCCCAGCCTGTAGGCTCTCTTTAGTCTGTTAAATGTTTCCTTTGTCATGCAGAATTCTTTTAATTTGATGAAATTTCATTTGAGACTTCGTACTTCATTCCCATTCTATCTATTGTTAGTGTCCTACGTAAAACGTAACTGCATAATTTTTTTGGCCGGAAATATTTACACTATGACATTTTTCTAACATTTCCAAAGTTTCAAGGATTTAATTAAGGATTTTCTTCCACTTTGAGTTGATGTTTTAACAGTGTGAATGATAGGGATCTAATTTCATTGTTCTACATGTGAATACCTGGTTTTCGCAGCATCAATTCTTAGAGGCTTTCTTTTCTCCAATGTATGTTGTCGTCTTCATCAAATGATTATAGGTAGAAAAGCCAGCTAGACATATGTAGGCAGATAGACAGTACCGGCTCTTGAAAGACTTGCAAAAAGGACATCCTCAAAGGTCAACACCACCAATGAGAAACTACACTTCCAGATAGCAGTGACGGGCAGACCTCATTCTCCCAGGATGTAATGTCAAAATCCGGATCCGGCCCCTCCCTGGGAATGCAAGGATTGTAAATTCCCCAGACAGCGGGCCAGGACTTTGAACCACCCGGAGGAGTCTCCTGACAAGAAAGACCCTCTAGGGCTTGATTTCTCATTGGACCCTGTTCAATCAAAAAGTTGCTGATGTAACTATGCTTGTCATTTACCTATTGATTAGCCACAGTTTGCCCATTTCTTTCAAATCTGCTTGAAAGCTCCCACTGTACTCATTGGTCAATTGTAACCCGTCTACCTTTTTTGAATCTTATTGGTAGCCCCCTATTTCAGACCCGCCTCACCTCGTGGCTTTGCTCCATGAAAGCCCTCTAAAAGGTGAGGTACGGGGGTTACCCACTTTCTGGGTTCCCCCTTCCGTCTCTCTTAAGACAGAAGCTTTCTTTCTCAATAAAATTTTCCTACTCAAACCTCCATCATTCCTAAAATTCATTCTTCGATTTTTAGAGAACACGAACTCACGTTTCAGGTGGGGAGTTAGGCCCTTAACCTTCCTGCGTCAAAATCAGAGGCACAGATGTATTTCTGTGCTGTCTCTCCTTTAGACTACAAGACTTTTATTCCAGTATCAAGGTGCTCACTCTGTGGGATATTTAGAAATTAGTCATTGTGAGAGCTCCAGCATTTCTCCTTTTGCTTAGGGTGGCTTACACTATTCTGGACCTTTTATGCAGTCTATGAAGTTCAGAATCTTTAATAGTTATTTGATGAATCTCATTGCTATTTGGTGGGGATTGCAATCAGTACACAGATCACTTTCAGTACTACTGTCGTTTTAATAATATTAATTCTGTCAATCGCTTAACATGTGAGATCTTTCCAATATCTAGCATCTTTGATTTCTTCCTTGAATGTTCTGTAATTTTCATTGTAGAGGTTTTTTACTTCCTTGATTAGATTGACTTCCAGGTATTTTATCTCTTACTGACACTACTGTGAATTCAATTGTTGCCCAGAATTTTTCCTTAGTGGGTTTGTTATTGGTGTACCAAAAAGCTACTAACTTTTATGTTGATTTCTGTATCCTGCTTTTTTGGTTTATTTATCAAGTCTTCTAGTAGAAATTTTAAGTTTTTTGGTCATATCATCTGTAATTAAGGATAATTTATCATCTTCCTTTCCTTATCGTATTTCTTTTCTTTCCTTTGTGCAATTTCTCTGGCTAAACTTTCTAATATTATCTTAAATAAAAATGTGACTTAATTTTTTTCTCATTCTGATTTTAGAGGAAATTCTCTCAAATTCTCCTAATTCAGTACTATGTTAGCTATGCGGATATATTCCAGTAAGTTCCTTCCATACCCGTTTTCATCAGAGTTTTTATCATGAGGGGATGTTGAGTTTTTCAAGTTGTTTTCCTAACATCTGTTGTAAAGATTATGAGATTTTTTTTATCCTTGATTCTACCTGATGTATTTTGTCTATTGATTTGCATATGTTAAACCATGGTTGCATATATAAATTTAAACCAAGTACAGCATGGATGGGTGTGTGGTTGATTCTGGTTGGCAAATTCATGGAGACAGACAGTTGACTGACAGCTTTCATGGGCAAGAGAGCCCATGAAATAGGATTTGAAGTCACTGATTTGACTGTAATTTTATTGTGTTGTTTGCAATTCTGAATATAGTAACAATCACTGAATTATATACTTAAGTAAATTCTAGACTATAAAATATATAAGGGGTAATCAAAATATACAATGAATGTTTAAATATTTAAAATATAGTAAAATAAAAGTCACCTTACCATTAATTACTCCTTACAGTACTCTCCCTGACTTTGAACTCATGATCCATCATTCTTGCAATTTAATGAAGCAGTTCTGAAAGTGCTTTTTCCTAAATATCTCCCTGAGATGTGATCAAAATTAGAGTGAAAGTTTCTACCAAGTCACCTAAAGGAAAAACAAGCTTGTAAAATCATTACAGTGTGTTCTTACTCACTAGATCTGGCACGGTACAAATTTTGCTTCTTTTCTTTAGCTAAATTGAGCAAAAAAGTAAAATCTTAGAATCAATTTAGGACACTTAGTGGTCATGACAGGGCAACTAAACTACCTCACAAAAGAAGTCTTCCAGAACCATTTCAGAAAGTCATGGGAATAATGGGGTAAGTGTGCTTGAATTGTGTGTGTTGAGGTGGGCTGTGTTTAAGGGCTGTGTTTTTACTGTAATAATTTTTAATTGAAACATATTTTACTGTATCCCATAAATTTCAATAAAGCTATCAATAAATATTTTTGCAATATTTTCATGCCTGTTACTAGGCAAGAAGCATAAATGTTGGCAGTCATCAAAAGCTATATTTATTAGGCAAAGTAAATTCATAGAAAACCATCTTATCCATAGCATTTCATAATTTTAAAAAGTAACATGTCAAAGACATGAAAAATAAAAATTAATGCAAATTAATATTCTCATTATAAGTACTTGAATTATGATCAAGTCTTTCATCTTCATATTTCAAAGGCCAAGAATGCTTTGGTATAAATTGGGGAGCTAGGAATAAAAGTATATATTTTTGGTAAATATTTACTTAAAAACACTACCAATAATAAACTTCATGGAGTTTTGATGATCAAAATACTTACTAGTACCAAGTAACACGTTATGAGGGAGGCAGAGTGGGAAAGTGGAAATACAAAAACTGGTTCTACCATTTGCTTCAGCACCATTATTTTACTGCTTGCAAGCCACAGAAAACAAGCATTCACTAGCACTCCCTCTTCCCATCATATCACAGACATAAAAAATGAAGTACATGACAATTAGGTTGTGAAGTTTCAAATTTTAAAATAAATTGTTTATCCTTTGGTATTCCATGACTTGATTTATTTGATTTGTTAGTATAGTTCTATGAAACAAGAAACCTACCTACATTGTTTAAAACATATGGAAAATTGCAAAAATGTACTGAATGTCACACTCAATGTAGACAAATTTAGAAGTTGTTTTTTAAATATTCCCTTTCATTTTGAAGTTGCTCATATTTTTGACACCATTGTTTGCATTTCATATATGTTTAACAGTCTGTTGGTTTTAGACATAGTATTTAGAGTGTCTACTGAATATCCAGCTTGGCAACAGATGTGATATTGTTCAAGTCAATTAAATTGTTTGTTTGTTTCCTCATCCTTAAAATATTCCTGAGTAGCATTTTTATTTGATTATTTCCTGGATTAAAAACTGCAATTAATAAAGTCTTAATTCAATGGCTAACATTTTAAGGGCATTTGTTAAATTTAATCAAAATTTTGAATATTTTCAATGTGCCATTGTGCTATACTTGTGGAAAGTCATGATTCATTTTTTCAAGGACATACTTAAACAGTAAACAAATGGCTTAACTCTAATGTGTTGAGTATTTAAATAGGCATCTAGACTAAATTCAGTATTGTCACAGATGATCATCTTATTTCAAGGAACAGTACAGTAAAGTGCAATAGAAAAAGTTATAACATAGCTGTCTTCATAAATAATTGGGCTCTAGATCATCTACCATCGCTGCATCCTAGGTAAAAGGATCACTTTTCCATCCCTACTTCTGCTCATAGTCTTTATATTAGCAGAAGGCATCATAGTGGAATGAACAGGGGCATAGGGGTCCAACGAACCATAATTCAAACACTAGAGGTATCACGGGTTCTCAGGGGGCTACAAAGTAACTGAGTGCACACTGTAGTGTGGAAGAAGAGTGTATGCATGTATAAAGGTGTACAAATGTGCTTCTGTGACAAGAGGAAGCTCAGAAACTGTACTTCCTGCTCAACTTTGCTATAAATCTAGAATTTCTCTAGAAAATGTTTGTAGGTAAAGAAAGAAGAGACTTAGGTCATATATTCATACACACAAAAAAAGAAGCCAATATGAGGAGATTTTCCTTCTGATTTGACTTCTAATTGGACAGAAAATATTTTTTTAATTCTGCAATACTGAAGTATTAAAAATTGTACCATCAAACGTGACAATAAGAAGAGTCAGAATACAAGTTATATTTATTTTATAAAGTTTTATCAATTAAATGCAGCAACATATGCAATTCTAAACAAAGCCACCAAAATTCTGTTTGAGATCTTTATCAACATGATCACATACAAAATAATCCTTGCTTGGGAAGATAAAAGTTGTGAATATAACTGCTATTTGATTAAGGAATTTCTTTTAAATATATTTTAAACAGCAATAGGCAGTCCAACCTACAATAATAACATTAAATGACTATTCTTCCTATAAGAATTTACTTTGGAACCCTACTCTTAAATTGTAACCTTTGGTCTGATAATCCCAATTATGGTATTGTGATCCTTATCTACTTCAAATCAGCACCCCATGGAAACATTCATCAAACCAAACCCAAAACCTTCCTATGTCACCTATATCTGCTTCTGTTAGGAATTAAGAGTGTTGATGTCATAATAATCTTTATTGTAATAAGTACAAATTTTACTTTACTATCAAGGCAATTTCTAGAGAGCAAATATTCTCTGTATTCAAGTTCTTTTTGATAGATTTTCCTTTTCCCTTATATATTGCAAAGGACATTTGGAGAATTTTATAACCTGAAATATTTTTAATTTGATATTTAAAACTTTCCACATATGTGCAAAGTTATGTCATATAATTTACATATAATGCCAATATTGCCTACTTAAGTAAGTGTAAAATTATCCTTCAAATACTATCTTACAGGACCAGAGATTTAGCTCACTGGTTCTGGCGACTGCCTAGCAAGGTCCCTGGTTCCATCCCTGGTAACCACATACAACAATATCAGGCATGGTGACTCATGCCCACCAGCAATCAGTACTACATACCACAGTGCCAGGCATGGTGGCTCACACCTGTTTTCCCAGCACCCACGAAGTAGAGGCAGGAGGATTGCTGAGTTCGAGGCTTGCCTGGGCTACATAGTGAGTTCAGGGCCAGCCTGAACTACAAAGCGAGACCCTGTCTCAAAAAAAAACAAAGAAAAAAACTATCCCCTGTCTCAAAAAAAAACAAAGAAAAAAACTATCTGACATATAAATGAATACAATAAATATAAATAATAATATTCACCAAATTAAATTCTAAATATAAAAATATTTTAATACTTGGAAATTTTAAGTATTTTCCTCTTTGACCTAATTTCACTCTACTTTCCCAACAAAATCATATTCATGCATAGGTAATATTTTCTTCTCCAGTTATCATTGATATTATTTTATGATTAATAACAATTAATACAACCGATTTTGACAGTTTTAAACATGAAAAATTCCAAAAAATTGCATTGGAAATCAACTTCAATGTGATGGGAAGAACCTTTTAGAAGTAAGTTTATACTTGTGTATGAAAAGGGCTTTATACTAGAATGTACATTTGTCAGCGTCAGTATATTTCCTGTTTTGTTTGGATACATGTGAAGAATGTGAAATCTGGTGCCCACAAATAAGTAGGTTAAAAATCAAAGCCATTTTGTTATAGAAATGTCTTTCAGTGTTTTAACACATTTTGAGGTGCAGGCCAAAACTCACATAGTGATCTTTAATCAAAAATTACTATTTCAATATCTATCATTTCTCATTAAGTCCACTTTCAATTTTGTTAAAGAGAAAACTTGGAAACAACCTGATCTGCTAAAGAATGGAGACCCAGGGTTCCAAGCCATTCATTTCTCCATGTCTGGGAAGGGCACCAAAAAGGCTTTACCAGGACTTAGCAAATAATGATTACTCTACTTATTATTTTTCACTTAATGGTACTTTAATTCAATATGCCTGGTATAGTTTGAAAAAACAAAACATTAATTTCATTCCAAGCTTCCAAATATTTATGATAAAATGATTTATTTTTAATATGCTGTCGTCTGATTGAAACTTCTCTTGTGCAGATTTAGCTTATTTTTAAATAAATATTTACCAAGTAAGCTAACTGGCAAAGCCAGCCCACATTGCTAAATCAATTAGAAAAATCTTAACTTCATGTCTGAAAA
This sequence comes from Thryonomys swinderianus, assembly GCA_004025085.1. Classification (NCBI taxonomy): domain Eukaryota; kingdom Metazoa; phylum Chordata; class Mammalia; order Rodentia; family Thryonomyidae; genus Thryonomys; species Thryonomys swinderianus. The sequence goes on from PVIC010002461.1 coordinate 41,640, forward strand.
AGAATTATTTTAACTTCACTCTTCCATTCTAATATATTAATTTTTATAAAAAATAAATACTTAAATAGGAATAAATATGATACTGCAAGAATAATAGAATATGTATAAAGGGGGTGGGGAGGTGTGGGTGGGTAGGGATATTGGTAAAAATGAGAATTAACTTGCGTCATATACTGGTACAAATTCCCCAATGTTATACGTGATTGTGAGATGTATATAAATTGTACCAATAAAGAATTCAATTTTAAAAAATAAATAAATAAATACCTAAATAAGAAATAAATAGCTAAATGTGTATCATTATGATGTATTTTGCCTAAAATGGAATGCTATAGAGCTAGTAGAACTTACTCATATTTGTAAGTTAGAAAACAAAATCATTTATTATTAAGCTTATAAGACCTAAATATAATGTTTAATTAGTATGAAAAGATATTTATGAGATAAGGAATTCCTTGAGAGTTAATTTGCACTTGCATATATTTACCCAAACTCTGTAGTTCGACCTTAGGGGATGACTAAATAAATAAAACAAAACTAAAAACTAGGGCTGGAGATTTAGCTCAGTGGTTCTGGTGCCTGCCTTGCAAGTGCAACATCCTGAGTTCAATCCCGGTAACCACATACAATGCTGGGCATGGTGACTCACAGCCACCAGCAATCAATACCACATACCACAGTGCTGGGCGTGGTGGCTCACGCCTGTCATCCCAGCACTTGGGAGGCAGAGGCAGGAGGATTGATGATTTCAAGGCTTGCTTGGGCTACATAGTGAGCTCAGAGCCAGCCTGAACTACAAAGCGAGACCCTGTCTCAAAAAAAAAAACACACAACTAAAAACTAATAACTATCAGTGCCTGTATGAATTATGATTATACTTATCTATTCTTTATTTTAGCCAAAGAAAAAAATATATAACATTAAAAACTCAAGTCCAGAAGCTATAAATTTGTCTTGAAGGAAACCACAAAATACTATACTAAAGCACTTTATAGAAGAAAATAAAATGAATATTAACTATAATTGGAACAAAGGGATTGTGATATGGTTTGATAAAAAATTAGCTTCTTTTAGAATGATCCATAATGAGACTTGAAGAAATAATATAAAGTTTTGTCTGTCTTTGGGATTTATTCAATATGCTCTGGTTAAAAGAGAGAGAGAATTAGCATTACTAATCTATTCTGCCTGGTGGCTGCTTTTATTTCTAGTTGACTCCATCCCAGGGAGGAGGATTTAGAGCAGCATCAAGGTTAACAACTTGAAGAGGCCAGGTTTTAGCACTTCGTAAGTTTTGTTCTCTTCTTGGGGACTCTTCTTTCCAGTGGGGAAAATCATGCATTTTTTAAATGAGGAGAGCAGGAATGAGAAGGAAGAAGCAAAATTATAGAAAAGAAAATTGCCATTACATCTAATATACTATGTTGACATAGATAGTAATTCATAATGTCTTAAAACACAAAATACCCAATTTCTGAAAAGCTTTGCTTTTCAAAAGTAATGTTCACAAGGAGGGGGTATGAGGAAGAACTCAGGGGTCAGGATGCCTTCGTTAATCACTAAAAACCGCTTTTCCTTTGTGCTACTAAAGTGTTCTGTGTAAGAGCATGCACTGAGCGAAGACTAGGATTCGAATGAAAGATACACGAGTTTTGCAACATGAAAGTTCCACTGCAAGGCCAGGGATGTTTCAAGAGGAGTGATTTTGAGAGGAGGGATAGAAGGAAGTTTTCCATCTGGAAACTGCTCGTGAAACTCCTGGACATTGTCATTTGGTGAACACCGTGTTCATCCACGAATCTGAGGAAGGGGGAAAGCCAAGAAAACAAGAGGAAGACGGGAAAGAAGCAGGAAGGAAAGGGGCAGTGATGTGACTCAGCAGAAGGCCCGCGTGCCCTGGAAAGGCGGACAGGCTGAAATCTGTGACAAAGGATGAAGGGACCGATAATGCCACTGTGCCAGGCTTCTGAGGTGTCTCCCAGTGGTCTCTGCCCCCTGATATTCATGCCCTATGCAACGCCCTCTCTTTCTATGTGCACTGGGCCTAATGACCCACTTGTGCCTAGTACCATCACTTCTCAGTGTAGATTACAAAGATTTTGCTCTCTGACCTTATACTGGGTAAAATGAGCTACCATCTCAAGAGTCCCTGAATGGAGAGAACTACAAGCCATGCAGCTGAATTCTCCCTCCAAGAGCCTACGTCCTGCCAACGGCCCTGAGAGCGAGCTTGACCAACCCTCAGAGAGGAGGTCACAGCCTCCTACGTGTTCTTAACTTCAGCCTTTGAGACAATGACTCCGAGGTGCATGGCTAAGACGTATTTGGATTGCTGACCCCGGACAGGGAGAAATAAATGTTTGTGGTCACACGCTACTCGGTCTGGGGTATTTGGTGCTCAGTGTTGGTTAATGCATAGATATGATAATCTAACATTCCATTTTATGGGATTTAAGTGCCTAGTACATAACTATGACTATGACAAAACAAAATGTATGTGTACAATCCTGACCTTGAGAATCACTGTCAGAAATTGCATGATCAAAAGCCACACTCTGATCAGATTTTCTAGTTTTCAACTGGTCACCATTCCCATTTTCAGTTCATTCCTAGCTTCTTTTCACATCTGGCCGCACTGCTGCAGTCAATAATGTGTCCATGAACAAAAACTGAAAAACGTGCGTACACACAAGAAAAGCATGCCCATCACAAGCGTGGGTGGTGCATGCCTGTAATCCCACCACTAGGGAGGCCGAGGCAGAAGGGTTGCTGTGGATTTAAGATCAGCCTGAGCTACATGGTGAGTTTGAGTCCAGTCTGAACTACATAGAGAGCCTGTCTCAAAAAAATAAAAAACAAAAACCAAGGGGGGAAAAAGAGAAGGTTTTATATGAGAGTCTTTTAGAAAAGGAAAAGCAGTTTTGTTGCTAACCACATGTTAATATCACTATAGAACACAGGGTAAAGCAACCGAGATGACTCAAACTCTTACTCCAGTTTAGGAAAGATGACAAACGTGCGGCTGCTTTGTTCCCATAACTGCCCTGCCACAATTTCACCTATGTTTGCATCGATGAAATGAAATTACACATCTGTAGTCTTACGAATTTAGTCTGAGTTAAAATGACTGGAGCCATAAGAAAAATGGAAAGAACTCATAAGGCTTACTTGACTTCTGATGTCCCCTCTTTTTATGAAGTTGTATTTCCCATCACAGCAGGAGGTCACTGCTCATAAGGTTTCAGCAAAATGTCAGTACCTCCCTTGGAGATAGAGGTCAGCATTATATCCAGGGCAGAGATCCTGAAAATGATTGCATTATTTGCTTTATTTCAAAATACTGTGAGGTTATGTTCACAGCACACATACTACATAATTAAGAAAACTCCCGCTTATCTACACACTTGAACCCATTACAAGTCTTTTCCTTCCACTTTTAAAGCTTTGTAAAACTCACAGCATTGGACTTTGTTTCTTTGGACACCACATATTCAATACTGCATCTGATATAAGAAAGTTCTATGAATCTCAAAATATACCTGTTTCTGTCTCTTTACAATATACTTTTATTACCAGAGATTCTGTGTCTTGTGAAAATCCATTCTGTGCACAAAATAAACCACTTTCCTCATACTTAGTCTGTCCACATAAAATATGCTGCTCCTGTAGAAGAATTTTTCCAACAAATAAAGACGAGCCACAGATTTGCTCTGAGCCACGGCACCCATTCCACTTTAGAGTGAATCTGACTCCACGTAAACAGTCTCCGTGCTTTGTAAGATCACACTTGGCTGATCGTCTGTTTTGCAGGGTGCTCATTAGAGGACAAAGCAGAATGTTAGAGCCGCAGCGCTGCTGGCAAGCTTGCTTGTTTGCTTCTTTCTGGAAATGAGCAGCAGCAGAACTTCTGTGCGGTGACGCTGTTCCAAGCACCTCATCTCTCAATGCCGTGTCTGCTTGGCCAACCCTATTTATCATCAACCATCCTCTCGCCATGTCCGCTCCACCTGCCCTACTTCAGGCTATTTTTCCCTATGCCTTTTGCCCACCATGCCTAATGATTACTCTTTACCATATTTTCCCTATTACTCCTCCCTGTGTCCCTCCTAATTCTTTCTAGACATAAAAACCTACCCCTGTGTATGTGTCCATGTGGACATTAGTACTTTTCAGGACCTTTTGAGACTGAGATGCAGTTAAGAGGCCTCATTTCTCCCTACATACTCCAAACACTGCAGTGAGTGTTGCCTGGCAGGTAGAACATATTCTGGCATTGGTACCAGGTTCTCCACATGACTGTATCTCCACCATCTACTTCTCAGACCCCATTCCAAATCTGCTTGCTTTCTCTGCAATACTAGATCAAAAATCTATTTCCTTTCCTCTTGAGTTTGGACACACAGTGTGATTATTGACCAATGCAATGTATGAAATTCAGGCCTTCTAATAAAAGTCTGATTTTCTAAGACCACTATGTCGATAACACCAAGTGTAAACAGTTGTTTGATAGTCTCATGTGAGTCCAGTCTTCTAATCAATACTGCCAAAACTTCAGAAATGTGACTTAGGTCTGTTAGGTCTGCTCTACGGGTACCAGAAGTATCCATCTGCCAATAGTAAATACCACCATGTCACATGAAAGAACATTCTAATCAATTCTCATCCAGATTCTTGGCCTATGTAATCATAAAAATCATACAACAGGGCCGGAGGGTTAGCTCAGTGGTTCCGGCGCCTGCCTCGCAAGCGCAAGGACCTGAGTTCGATCCCCGGTTACCACATATAATGCTGGGCATGGTGGCTCACGCCTGTAATCCCAGCACTCGGGAGGCAGAGACAGGAGGATTGCTGAGTTCGCGGCGGCTTGCCTAGGCACCATAGTGAGCTCAGGGCCAGCCTGAACTACAAAGCGAGACCCTGTCTCCAAAAAGCAAAAAAAAAAAAAATCATACAACAGCTATTGCTTTGTGCCACTAAGTATATGATATCATTTTACCCTGAAACAATCAGAACGTCCAGCATTATCTCATTTTTCCATTTATATCATTAGACAGATGTATTACGTTGAGATATCATGTATCATGGACTTCAGTCTGGCATAATTCTTCAGCCTTTCTCTCCTATGTTTTTCATGTCCTTGACAGATGGGAAGACATCGACAGGAGGCCTTTGTCCTGGGTCCATCTCAAGTGCTCTCACAGCCAGCTTCCAGTCCCACATCTCCGCCACAGAAATAACACTCTGCTCTTCGTAATGCATAGGAGCAGGAATCACACTCTACCAGCCTGTCTCAGGGCAGATGACGTCAATTTTGATGGCCTCTCCAGATGGTATCTGTCAGCTTCCTCTATCTTTAATTAATAATTCATTTGAAATCAATTAATATTTAATGCAAAGGTATTCCAAGAGTACAGTAGTATCTTGCTTCTAAATGAAATTTACCCACCAGCCTTAGCACCTATGGACATTCCCAACTAAAACTTCCGCACTGGTTGTCCAGTGGTGGAGATTCGCTGGTCTACACCTAATAATGTTCGGTTAATATTCTTCACTATTTACTTATTAATTGATAGTAGTATGTATTCATAGGTTTTCTTATTCAATAATTGATAACTACTTGTTATCCTCCATTTTTTCAGTGGGAATTACTTCACAATGATTATTTCATCTGTTTGAAACATCTCCACTATTTTTAATTTTTAACATTTCCTTTTTTTCTTTTATAAGGTGTTTTGAAGATTCTTTATCCCCACCTTATAATCACTCATTTCTCATTTAACAAATAGGTTAGGCTGCATGGTTCATGAAAGTCTCCTTTATAACTGCTCAGTTCTGATGTTACAGTAATAAAGCAGTGACAGGTCATATGTAAATAAATATAGGGGCTGTGTTCCAACAGAACTTTGCTTACAAGAGCTGGGGTGTGGCAGAGGGGTGGCACACATGCTTAGCACATGCCAGGCCCTGGATTCCATTCCCAGTAAATGTATTCAGATATACATATCTTACTTACTGAAGCAGACAGAACACTGAATCATGAAGAAAATAGCTAGAAATCCTAATCTATAAAAACAATAGAGGACTACTGAGACTAATAATACCTCAAGACCCATAATCTAAAAAAGAAAGGAGGTATAACAATATTATGGTATATTATGAGAAAGTACAAGTAAAATCTCAAGGCAAATATGAAAATTCTTGGCTCTCTAGAACTGCCAGAAAGGAAACTCATAGTCTTTAAGAAGATACAGTGGTTTGTGGTATACTGTGTAAAGATAGAAGCTTGATGAAAATGGCTTATCTGAAACATATAGTTGTTGGTTTACAATTATTAAGAAGTTAGAAATACGTGACACTTTTTATTTCTTGTTATGTAGTCACATATAATTATTGTTAAACATTTCAGCATCTAGGAAATCTGTGAACTATTTTCATTACACATTCCATAAATTAGAGCAGCTGATCTCAAATGCTAGCATTTATGCCATTAAAATGCTCATTAAATGTGTTGAATCTACAGTCCTTCATTCAAAGACAGTGATTTGCTGTGTCCTGGAGGGAGCATCCCAAATTACTTTCATAAGAATGTTTCCAGACGCACACATAAAAAAAAAATCTCTATTGCCAGGTGTGGTAGATCACTCCTATAATCCCAGCACTCGGGAAGCAGAGGCAGGAGGATTGCTGAGTTCAAGGCTTGCCTGGGCTGCAGAGTGAGCTCAGGGCCAAACTGAACTATAAAGTGAGAGCTTGTATCAAAAAAAACTCCACTAAAATTGTGTGTGTGTGTGTGTGTGTGTGCATGCACTCATGCGTGTGATTTATTTGTTCAAACAGCAAAGGGCTATTGGGAAGCAGAATAAGGCTTCTACTGACTAGCAAGGATACTCAAACAGTGAAGGTATAAATGAAGTCCAGAAGGATTGGTATTGTGAAATAGGAAGAAAATGTTCAGAACTGGGGGTAGGGGGTTTAGGGAAAAGCAAAAAAGGGAAAGAAAATATTTGATAGTCAAAAGAAAAAAACAGAAGTAAAGCTTATGTATATAAGGGGTTTGGGAGTTAAGAGAGGGCATGGGAATAGGACAAAATAAGAATCAAGATATATCAGGTAAAGGTGCAAATTCTCAATGATGAATGTGATCATAATGTATTCCTAAAATGTACCAATAAACTCAATTCATTAAGAGAAAAAAATCAAAAATAAAAGTTGTTTTCTGTCTTGGTATATGGCTCTTGAGAAAAAAAGTTTCTGGCAAATTCTGTTTTTGGGGATCAGAGATGTAGAATTGCTCCCATTCTGGCTAGTAGTAGTTAAGGGAAATCTCTCCCTGACTGCTGGGTCACCCCAGCTGTTAGTTTCCTGTTCCTATTATAACAAATTCCCACAAACATACTGGCTTAAAATATAAAAGTATTATCTTGCAGTCCTTGGATTCAGAAGCCTGACACAGATCTCATAAGATGTTGGAAGGCTGTGAGGCTTAAAGCAGAATCCACTTCTCTAGGATCTGGACTCTGGGTGTGGGAAGAGTTTGCCCCTCCTGCTTCCCGCAACAGCACGGAGACCTCTCGAAACACAAGAGAAGGGTGAATCAGGATAAGATACAACAGAGATGGTGCAAGGAAGTGAGACTAGATTCCTGAGAATGTAGAGGGCGTTGATGGTACCAAGAAAATAGCTCCTACATACATGAAATGCAGGTTGCAACCTGACACTGTGTGCTCAAGTAGACTAGTATAAAGGGAAACAGAACAAAGGCAGGATAAGAACAATTAAGACCTAAATTAAAAAATTTGATTTATATGGGTACTTTATAGCTCTGACCTTTGGCAAAAACATTCCCAGGAGGAAGCTATTTTGCCAAACCTAATTCCTGTTCAGTGAGACAATAACTTCTTTTTTTTTTTTTTTTTTTTTTGAGATAGGGTCTCCCTTTGTAGTTCAAACTGGCCCTGAGCTCACTATATAGCCCAGGCAAGCCTCAAACTCAGCAGTCCTCCTGCCTCTGCCTCCCAAGGGCTAAGAATACAGGCATGAGCTACCATGCCCAGCACTATGGGGTGTGGTACTGATTGCTGGTGGGCGTGAGTCACCACGCCCAATATCATATCATTGTATGTGGTAACCGGATCGAACCAGGGACCTTGCGCTTGCTAGGCAGGCAGCAGAACCACTGAGCTAAGTCTCTGGCCCGGCAATAAATTCTTATTTGCAAATTTTTAGAGATGTCCTAAAGAAACATTTTCTGTATTAATAGAAGAAAAGAGTATGTTTACCTTTTTGTAACAAAATTCACTTGGAAAAATAAGTGTATTATGACTTTTTATTGTGTGGTTACCTTCACAGGACTCTACCATACAATATACAAACATGAAAAAATCATACTAATTAATATAGTTCTATGCATTGACTCATAGATATAAAGATATAACTGAAATGCATTTATTCACTAAGATCAAAACTTACTTGAAATTTCAAAGAATTGAAGCCTTCCTGAAGAACAAAGAATTCCATTTATCTTAACAGTTCCCTCTTTTTATATTCATGAGTCAATCATTTCCTTGCTTGAATAAATTTATTTTCGAAGCTAAGTTTTTTAATATTCAGAATGCGGTTCACCGTGTATGAAGTCATAGGATCATAACTTTAGAATCAGAACAAAATATTCTATTTTTTCAATCCTATTTTATCCTGAACAAATGGGATTCATTAAAGAAAGACAAAAGGAAAGCTTCATAGCCTTGTAACTCTAGGTGTGCCCTCGCTGACACTTTTGTTTCACGCTATGATGTGTAGTATTCAGATGACACTGGAAAATCTCACAAGAGGACAGCAAATTTTGCAGGTGGACCCAAGCTTTAAACTTGAACCATCTTAAAGGTATTGCTGACGTCAGCAGCGTAAGCGTGTGCATGTCAAGCTGTGTGACGCGCAGCACATGAAGGCCATGTCTTAGAACATATATGTCCTCTTGTATAGCACTTTGCCAGTCTTGCTCAGAAATTACAGTGATATAGTAACAGAAAAAGAAAGACTCAGCAGCACAAATGGTCAAAGAAGTAACACATGTGATACCGTACGAAACAATTCAATCATCCCCAAACCAATGAAATGATCCAAAAAATACCTATCAAAGTATTCCTGTTAATATCTTAGGAAATTCAGTATTGTGGAAGGTCTTACTAGTTAGATAACTCCCCTATGTCTGATTTTGGAAGATGTCCTAAAAATAAATGCTGGATTCCAAAGTAAACTGAGTAGTGTGATTTTGTCATGTTTCTTGGTCTCTTTATGAGATATACAGCTCGGAGCACTCATGATTCAGAAAAAAATGAGGGTAAAGTCTGTAAGTTTGAACATGTCAAAACTGCGCGATGGAGACCATATAAAAGCTACATCTGTGAACACTGCTCATACTTTGAACGCCTCTTTTATAGAGCACAAAGCCAATCTTTCCCAGACATTCAAGTGATGTAACAAGAAACGCTGAGCAGCACAATTTGTCAAAGACTGATCGTGCCATTTCTGCCCAAATTAAAGCCTTAGTGCACACAGTATGAACATTTTTGTTATTTTTTGATCAGCCTATTTTTACAAGATGTAATGGTCATTTTTCTTTTGTTGCCTTCCTTTTTCTCTCCCTTCCATTTAGGAAAGAATTGAATATTGATTTGTCACCAGCCTTGAAATACCAAATGATAGCCCTAAATACAGTCACACAGCCGCAGCAATCACAGGTTTCTGCATCTGTCACATTCGTAGCACGTGAGCTTTGTAATTTCTGGTCCTGCTGTTGGATTTGGCTACTAAAATCCTTACTCCATCAAACCAGGCCTATGCCTAATTTTCTTCTCGCTAATTGTACCAGTTAAGTCAATTAAACTAAGTAAATCATCTGCCAGGGTGGATAGCTCCCCGGGTACACTCTAGATTGCTCGATTTTTCCTTCATTTACTCCTCCCCTTGTCGCTATTATTTTAATGAGGTAAAAGGTGGTAAAATAGTAACCCAAAGTTGAATAATCACCTCATTCTTACCATTAGAAAACCTGCTAAGGAAACTTTATGATGAAAACACTATACTTGAAATAGAGGGACCCAGGCCTAAATTGATTAATTTTTTTAAAAAAGATGAATGCAAAATTGAGGGGGGGAGGGGGACTCATTACAGCCTCAGAACTCAGGACTTCAAATTAAAGGCACGAAATGTGTATTGGGTTTAATGGTCTAATGATCTATAAATATTTAAGAATGTAAGTATCCAAACCAATATACAATCATTTAAATAATATAATTAGCTGTTTCCTAATCAGGAGCAATGAACTAAAATACATAAAAAAGAAACAGGCAGAGATCAAGCCAAACTCTTCAGTTTATTGAAAAAATAATCACAGGATATAGTTATCAGCTGCTAACTGCTATAAGACTGGCCTGAGGGCATCACAGTGAGGCCACCGGAGAGAGCCCACCTGTGTCCAGTATCACCAGCTGCCACCTGGGCTCGGGGTGGCCAAACCTCGTGAAGGTAAGCCATTCTCCCGAGAGAAGAAAGATACTGGGAGCCTCTTTTAGCCCTCTTCCACCACAAACAAAATCACCATAGTTACTTCTAAATACAGAATCCTAAAACGTTGGTCTTAATTCTGTGTTTTGACAGGAAGCAGATCCCTGCTGCTTTGTTTTCTTACAATAGTAAACAACAAAAAAATCCTTACCAGATGCTCCTTTTGAGGGCACGATTACAATAGCAGTCACAAATGCTACCTCCTGGAAGTCAGTCTATCATGTGCAAGGAAAACAATCATCCACGTCTGGAGCGTTAGACAGAGACCACCCCAGAGAAGCTGGGGAAGGAGATATCTGAGGAGAGAGGGAAGGCTCAGGAAAAACTCGGGGGCTGAGGAACACGTGGCAGGTGAAAGGGAGGCTAGAAACAAGGTTCATCCACTAATACTATTCAAGAGTGGGCTTTGAGCAATAGAAAGGCAGCATGCAAAGGTTTAGAAGCCTGCCTGGCTGGTAGGAAAGAAATAAATCCAGCCTGCCTAGAAATAGGAGAGAACCGCAGAAGTAAAAGGTAAAAATAAAGAGACTTCTTTTTCATATGATGTAAAATTGGTTTTTCACCCATATTTCCCCAACCTTGATTTCTCTGCAAACAAGCGAACAAATTAATTCCTTTGCATCAATTCAAGGGTGGTAGACAACTGCAAGGGTTCAGTGTAGAGAGGCCTGCACTTGGAAACGTAGGGTACTCCTGGCACAGAGACCCACGGCCGGGAACAGTCCCAGACACAGGGAGCAAAGACTCAGCCATGAAGAATGGAAACCTGAGTCATTTGTGGGAGAAGGGCGGAGCCCTGAGACCGCGGCGGAGATGACACACCTCAGACACACAGGCTGGAGGAGCACATGGTTTCTTTACCTGAGAAACACGAAGTAGAAAACAGATAATAGGAATAGAGAAATAGATCTTTTGCAAATGGGGAAGGAACCAAGAGTCGGAGGTGAGGGAAGGAGTGGGAGCGAAGACATGTTATGTTCATGTACCAACTCTGCACAACAAATATCATTATGTACTGGAAATGCGCATGAATAGAAAATTAACATTAAAAAATAAAAATGGTTTAATTCATAAAAAACAATAGTAATGTATACAATAAGCTTTTTTAAGAATACTAATATATTTTATTTAATCAGGAAAGAGTGCCATAGATAAACTAGTATGTGTGAAATTCACCTGGATAAGGCTTATAAAATCCATAAGAAGGGGGAAAGATGGAGGCAAGTGATATATTAGGGAGTTGTGATTTTAAATAAAATAAAAAATGCATGACTGAAAGGCCAGTGTGGATATGTTATAAGGTAGGTAAGCTAGTTAGACATTTTACAGGGAGTTAAACAGGGGTGGACCTTGAAAAGCCCTCATAGAAGGAGCCAACAGGGAAGTTAACACTGCCAAAGGAGAAAACTACCCCGCCCCTGTAGGATTAACAGCAGAAATTGATATTCTAAGTAGACACCAGTCTCTCAGGGTGGAGGGCCAAGATCTTGTTCCAGAAAAGACCCCCTAACTAAAATTTCTTGTATGCTTGCTATGTGATTTCCTCTCCAATTGGATACACCCTCAATCAATTTTTTTTCTTTTTTCTTTTTCTTTCTTTTTTTGAGACAGGGTCTCACTTTGTAGTTCAGGCTGAGCCTAGGCTCACTATGTAGCCCAGGATGGCCTCAAACTCACAGCAAACCTCCTGCCTCCACCTCCCAAGTGCTGGGATGACAGGCGTGAGCCACCACGCCTGGTGTTGTGGTATGTGGTACCAGGGATCAAACTCTGGGCCTTGAGCTTGCAATGCAGAAGTTGGGCCCACTGACCTAACTCCCTGGCCCTCCCTTCAGTCAATATTTATCTTATTGTTTGATCACAGTTTGTCCATATTTTTAAAATCTTATTGGTAGCCCCCACTTTAAACCTGCCTCACCTTGTGACTTTATTCCATTAATACCACCTGGAAAAAGCGATCTTGGGTCTCCCACTTCCTTGGGTCCCCCTTCCATCTCTCTTAGGCAGAAGCTTTCTTTCTCAATAAAGTTTTTCCTACTGTTAACCTCCGCCATTCCTAAAATTCATTCTTTGATTTTAGAGAACACAAACTCGTGTTTCCGGAATCCAGCAGCAGGTTGGGACCCAGGCTTGTTCCCAATTATCAGGTATGCTTGAAAGGAATTAAGAATTACAGTGGACCCTCGAGTTATGACCACTCTTTCATATCAGCAACTTGGGATACAACTGGAATTTTAGTTTTAACTTACAACTAGAGTTGCAACCTGAGTTACAACTAGAGTAACAACCTAATTTACAATTTGAGTTATAACTTGAAGGCCAGCCCCTTGTGCTTCCAGATGTCTCAGACATAGATTTAACCCTTAAAGAGGCGAGAAAGTTCCATGACAGCATCTTTTCCTGTGTGGGGTTCACTGAGAAACCTTGGGCCAGTGTCTCTCGAAGGACACTGCGATCTGCCTGCATAAAGCAGAGAGATGCTGAAGGCTCTGTGGAGAAGCCCGAGCTTTCAGTTGAACAATTTAAGTTACAAGCAGCCTTTGGGAATGAACTGAGTTCTTAAATCAAGGGTTCACTATGTAAAGTTACCTTCAGCCCTGGAGCACAATTTAGGAGAGTAGATTTGATGCTTAGTTTCTGAGGACTCAGAACAGAGACCTCCTGCTTAGATCCCACCTGATCTTGAAGATGCTGGGATTCCAAGCCGTGAGGTTCAGAAGCAAGTACTGTATCTTCACTTCTGAGGAGATGAGGGACCAGAGAGCGAATGGCAAGCAAAGCGTAGAAAGCCACAGTTCCCAAAGCTCCTCCACCTGTATCAGCTCGGGACTGTTCATTGCCATAGCTCTGGGCTTTGCCCTGAACCTTCCACATCTCTTCTGGTGGAGGTGAGGTTCGGTCATCTGTACCTTACAAGCACTCCAGACAATTCTGATGCATCCTGGATTTGAGAGACGGGTCTGGTGTTGTAAACCCAGCAGCGAAACTAATATCAGCTGAAGCCATGTGATGATTCATGAGAAGAGGAGGCCTGGATAACACTCATGACTTGATCATCCATGGGTGAGCAAATACGTGTTTGCACAAGCCTTCACAATGCAAGCTCATGAGAAAGGATTCCTCTAAAAAGCATATAAGGTAATAGAAATTTATTATAAAAATCAAAGTCAAGGGCCCGAAGATTTGGCTCAGTGGTTCAGGCGCCTGCTGAGCAAGCATGGGGTCCCTGGTTCAATCCCAGGTAACACATACAACAACACTGGGCATGGTGACTCACGCCCACCGGCAATCAGTACCACATCCCACAATGCCGGACATGGTGGGTCACGCCTGTAATCCCAGCCCTCAGGAGGCAGAGACAGGAGGATTGCTGAGTTGGAATTTCATCTGGGCTACATAGTGAGCTCAGGGCCAGCCTGACCTACAAAGCCAGACCCTACCTCAAAAAAAAAAAAAAAAAAAAAAAAAAAAGTCAAAATTGAGAATACTTTACAAAGCCAAATCAGTTTGCTGATTTTTTTCTATTTCTTTGAGATTACTATTGCCAGCTCCTCATCCTGCTACCCAATCTGCTGCATTAATAAAACAGCTTCTGTAACAGGGGAAAAGAAACATATTTGATGAAATTTTCCTGTCATAACAAGTAATAGTAATTTTCTAGATTGCATTGAAAAACAATGCACTTTTATATCATTTTGTATATTTTTAATATTTAAAATCACCCCACCCATTTTTCACACAAAGTTAACTGATGCCTTTTAAACTACCTTGATAAATACAATAAAAATAAAATGTGAAGATTAACTTCTCATAGCACCTATAAATTTCCCCTTATTAATAATAATAATAATAACCTATCAATAATAGTCTAAATATATGACTTTGTTTTGAAATGTAGCTAGTTTCAACCGCCCCACCAGATCTATACTTTCCAAAAACTGGGGACCGGGATTACAACTGCTAAAGCTTTGATTTCTTACTCATTTTTCTCAGTTTCAAAGCATAGTTATGCAAGCTCTAGACAGACTGCACCAAACTTTACTTCTGCCCCATTACTTTATATAGAACCCAGGAATAATATCAAAGGAAATATTTTAAATCATTCCAGACTCTACATTAACACTATACAGCTCTTATGTATTTTTGAAATTTCCTATCCTATAACTATCCAAATTTTATTAAAGTTAGTGATCTTAAAAAATAAGGGCCAGTTACTAAACAAATTCAAATTCCAAAGATAGGTATGAAAAGGGTTTCCCTTCTGCACTGATCTCATTTTTTGGTTTATCAGGATCCTGCAAAAATCACCAGGGACTTTGCAAACTCTTTTTATAAGGAACAGAAATACTCAGGAAACCTTTCATGAGTGTTACCCTTTTGTTACTAAGGGACTTGTACTTGCCAATTCAAAGGCATCTATGCTGTAACTTGAGTTTAGATCATTTACCCTCTACAATGCAGAGAAGAGTAATTATTTCCATTATAAATATCATTATTAAAACTCAAGGAGGAGAAATTTCAAAATGTACAAAGTCACTAAAATCATATTAATGCTTTATTAAGAGGACTGAGTTAATGCTATTTTTATATACAGCACTTTGCCCCCTGATTCAATTTAATCATAAATTTGTCACACAGACACAATGGAAAGCAGAAATAAGATGTCAAAAATTATCTTTCTGTATTACACAGTCACTTTGTCACCACTTCTTGCTATCATGATGTGAAACAATCATATTTTAATTTGAAATTATCTGAAAATTAAGGTTGTAGTACCAGTAAAATTTTCATATACCCACTTTTGTGGAATTAATTTTTCCCACATTATTTGAGAGGAAAGAAATGAAGTCTTGAAATAAATTGATCATGTTTAAAATACATTCTTACTTTCTTTTCCTTTCCAAAAAAAAAGGGAAGAACTCATATAAACTGCATTTCCTAAGTTAGAAATATATATACAATTCAACTACAAAACAACATCAGATATTGTAATTCCAAAAACAGGAATGTATACTGCACACACATTTGAATATTTCCAGGAGTATTATGAAAGTAGATTCATGGCAGTGCTTTCATAGCAAAACCTAAGAATTGTAAACCTCCATATTTGATATGGGAATTGGCCAGTCATACCTATATGTATGAATGAATAGATATTAAATCTTTGTTTCTTTCGAAAATAAATACTGCCTGCATAATATAAAAAGATGTATATGACATAAAGTGAGTAAATGTATAGATAATAGTCTAAAAAGATGTTAGTAATGAATAATTATAATAGAAATAACTAACATTATTGAGTAATCACATTATGTCAGGTAATCTGTTATGTTTTCCTAGGTTATCTCAACACTTAAAGAAATCTTGTGGCCACAAATTAAAATTTCATGAATATGGAAACTGGAAAGTTTTAACAATATTACATTATGGAATAAAAATGAGAATGGCTATGTTAAGGCAGATTTACATTTTTTACAGAGTAGAAATTTTTTTAAAGCAGTAGTTTGTTAATAATAAAGAAATGAATTCACATGAAAATACTCATAGGACAAGACAGATTAATGATGTGTCCATAATATGATAATAAAATTACAAAGAAGGTAGAGATTAATATTGTCAGAGTAAGAAAATTATTTACAAAAAAACCATTATTTGAGATAAACTGCAGGTAGTGGGAATTTTCAAAAGTAAAAAATGAGAAAAAAGTACTTAAAGAGTCGGGTGTGGTGGCTCACACCTATAATCCCAGCACTCGGGAGGCAGAGGTAAGAGGATTGCTGTAAGTTTGAGGCTTTCCAAGGCCACATAATGAGTTCAGTGCCAGCCTGAGCTACAAAGTGAGATGCTGTCTCAAATAAACAAACCAATACACAAATGAAACGAAAGTGAATCCTGAAGCAGTAATGCAGTTGCAGACCTCACTAAACCACAAGGTTGAAATTATTCTCAAAGTCAAAATGCATATTAATAGGATATATAACATGATAGATATCATAGGCCATATATATACACAGTCTCCCATAGAGAAGTGTACTCTCTCTAAACCTCTGCATATGCTCTTCTGTCTCCAATAAATAAATAAATAAATAAATAGGTAAGTGAACAAGTCTTGACAAATGTAAAGCATGGGTAACTGCCACTCCGTTTAAGATACAGAACACTTACTGGACAACAGAGAAATCTCTTCTGCCCCAAGGCAATCAGTTTACTACCCTTCCCTCATCCTACACTAAAACTACTTGGAATATTATTACTCTAAATTAGTTTCTCCTACTCTAGAAATTCTTATGAATAAAATCTTACAGCAGGAGTTGGCAACTAATGACTTGTCAACCAAATCCTGCTTGGCACCTGTTTTTGTGAATAACACTCTTATAACACAGCAAAATTCTTTGGCGCCTTGTCTTTGTCTGACTTCATGCTACAGGGGCAGCGTTGTCAAGTTGTGAGAAATCGTACAGCTTAGAAAATCTAAAATATTTACAGAAAATATTTGCCTTATCATACACAAGGCATGCTTCACTTCTAGTTTTCCCCCAGCACAGTATATAGATGGATCAGTGTCGTGATTTCTGTAGAGCATATTTGTGGCTCGTGCCTTATTATTGCTCAGCAGTATCCCATTGTGTGATTAAAATAAATAGTTGCCAATTATTTTATTAGGATTCACACTGTTGTAAATTTTGGAGCATGTGTATATGTGGTCCTGCACATATGTTGTTTAATATAATCCTAACATTTTACACCTTTTTATTTTATTGCAAATAATATTATATTTTATTTGATCTTCTATCTTTTAGTGATAGTAAATAAAATACTATGTATATATATATATACATATGAATATATGTATGTAAAATGATCTTTTAGTCTATGGATTTACTAAGTTGACTTTTTAATTGTAATAGCATTTTATGACTTCCCTGTGAAGTCTACAGAGCTCATCCTCATAATCTATATAAAGCTTTAATTCTTCCATTGCATTTTATGTCTCTTGTGCCTTGATGTTATGCAATGACCAGGAACCTCAGTAAATGTTCCATATTTCACCTACTAAATACTGCATGATGTGAGGTGAAGAGTATTTGTAGATGTTCTTCATCAAAGAAAATTTCCTTTTCCTTCTAGTACACTGGAATTTCTATCATAAATAGATATTAAAATTCCCCATATTCATATGGGATGTTTTATGCGTTTTCTCCTTTATGTTGTTAATGTGATTAGTTATACTGTTTGCTTTGTCACGATTAAACTAAATTTGCCTTTGTAGAGTTCAATTGTTTGTAGATATTTTTATGTTTTGCTAATTTGATTTTTAAAGATTTCCCTTCTAAATCCTTGAGGAATTATGTCTATAAGTGTCTGGGAATGGTTCTAGCAAGTTGTTTGAAATTTGTTTTCTACAAATAAATAGAGAAGGATTCTCTACTCTATTTTCTAAAATAGATTACATAGGATAATCATATTTTTTAAATGTTTGATGATATTCAGTGGTGCAGCTATCTAAACTGTGTTCTACGTGAAACAAATTTAATAAAACTCCAGTTTTCAAATGTATTTGAGGGTATTTAAATATTCCAGTTTTCTAGCAAGCAAGCTTAGTAATTTGTATTATATAATGTATCTATTTCATCTATTATTTCAACATTATTTAAAGTTTATTATATTTCTTTATGTTTCAATTATTTGTATAAATTGTAATACAGTTTCCTACTTTTGCTATCATAGTCATAGTTTCCTTATTAGGTTTGTTGTGAATTTATCAATTGTATTAATATATTTCAACAAAGTTTTACTATATAAATGTTCTATGATTTCTGCTTTAATTCCCATTTTTAATTCACTTATTCATTCATTTTACACTGTTCAATTTACAATGTTTAATTTAGTTTTTGTATCTTCCAAAGTGAGCCTATAAGTCCTTTGCTTTCAATTCTGATCTTTCCAATAAAGGGATTGAAAGTTTAAAAAATATCTGGAAGCACTATTAGTTGTATTGCACAAACTTTCATTTTTTAATTTCTCAAAGTTTAAAATATTTCCATATAGTATGTTCTTATGTTCTTTGTGATTTATGCTTAAATAAATGTGTGTTTAGAAATATATTTCATTTTCAAATATCTGGAGTTTTACTATAAATTTAAGGTTTTAATCTCTAATTTGTTTTATTGTGGTTAAAAAATAATAATAATAAAAGTACTCTAAAACTTGTTAGTCATTTATGTTGTAGATAAAATGCAGAATGACTCCCAGAATTCTGTGGGGATCCAACTCAGAGCTTATGAAAGGTAATTGGCTCATGGGCCACAGTAGTTGAAGGTTATTAGGAAATGGGGCCCACAAGTTTGCCTCTGCTATTCCACTTTGCCTGGGAAAGAATAGTTCTTTCTGCTTGGGACCAGCAACCACAGACTGAAACTATGACTCTTTCTGTTAAATTGTGAGGGCAAGGTATTTTGTTCCATGCAACGTAGACAGTGACTGAGACATTTTGAAATTTATTCAATTAGCTTATTATCCACCATTTGTTTTTCTTGGTGAATGTTTCTTGAGTACTACAGAAGAAAGGTTATGTTGTCATTGTTGGTAGTCTTTTTAACTGTCAATTTGGTCATTGTAGTTGACGAAACTAGTCAGTTCTCATCTCCAAATTAGATTCTGGAGTTGACTACTCAGTTGCTAAAAGAAAGTTAGTTAATTCTCCAATTACATTTGTAAAATATTTTCCACTTTTCTGTTAGTTCTGTATGGATTTGTTTGATGTACTTTGTAGCTCTGTTATTACATTCATATATGTACAATTATAAATTCTAGTTTTCTTAATGAATTGTCATGAATCTAGAGTTTTATTATGAAGTTAGAAAGTTATTTAACACTGCACTCACAGTCAGGTTTTAATTCAGATTGATACTGCATTTAAATATATAGACTCTGAAAAACTGTTGATTTGATTCTATTTGGGTTCATGTACCTGTAGATACTGTTTTAATCCTCTGCAAAATATGCTTCTTTCAACTTCATTAAAGCTATTTTATTTGAATTTCCTTAGGACTATTCTCTTTTCCCAAGCAATTTTATCTAACTCAGAAATATTTTGGGAGAGTGAAGAGTCAAATTGATCTCATCAAGGCCCAGGGATTAGCTCAGTGGTTCTGGCATCTGCCTGACAAGCACAAGGTCCTGAGTTTGATCCTTAGTACCGCATACCACAATGCCAGGCATGGTGGCTCATGCCTGTAATCCTAGCACTCAAGAGGCAGAGGCAGGAGGATTGCTGAGAGTTCGAGGCTATCCTGGACTACATAATGAGTTCAGGACCAGCCTGTACTGCAGAATGAGACCCTGTCTCAAAAAAAACCTTAAAAATAATAATAATAATCTCATGAAAATATTTAAATGATACAGTAAACATTTTTCTCTTTTTTTTTTGTTCCAGTGCTTTGTTAGTCTCATTATTAATCAGCTTTTATGGCTACACAATTTGTTAAAACTTTCTTTTAAACAAAGAGAAAAGATATCCTATTTCCCAATGTACAAGTCTCAAAGATTCTCTGTTTAGTTTATCATCTTTTAAAAAAAAGAGAGAAATCATCTTATAACCAGTTAGAACCAATCTGAGCTGGTCTACTTCAGTCTGAACCTGTTTGATCCAGTCTGAACAGCTTTGATCCCTTCATAACTTTGTTAAACTGATTTGAACTGGTCTGAATCACATTGATCTGAACTGAGATCTGGTCTGATGCAGTTTGGCCTGGTCTGAACCACTTTGATCCACTCAGAGCTATATTAACCAGTCTGATCTGTCAAAGTCACCCTGAGCTAGTTGAGCCTTCTGAACAGGTTTACTCAGGCTTGAACTGCTTTGAACAGGTTTAATCTGGTTTAAACCAGTTAGAGCTGATTTGATCTGGTCTGAACCATCTGATCTGGCTTGAAGTGATCTGAGTCAGTCTGAAACAGTCTGATCTTGTTTGAACTGGCTCAAGCCAGTTAAATTCTCTTTAAGACATTTTGAACCAGTTCTCACTGGTCTGACCTAGCATGAACAATTTTGATCTGGTCTGAAATGGTCTAAGCAGTCTAAGCAGACACAGCCTTAGCAAGTTTGAACCGGTTTGATCCAGTTTAAGTCCATTTGATCTGGTTTGAGCAAGTCTGAGAAGGTTTGACCAGACTTATATAGTATGGACAGGAGTGTTATGGTCTCATCCAGCAGGGACTAGCTTGATCAGGTCATGATGATCTAGTCTTGTATGAACCAACCTGAACCTGTTTAAACCAATTTGATCTGGTCTAACCAGTTTGGGCTAGTCTGGCCCAGTCTGATCCAGCCTAATTCAGTTTGAACTGGCCTGAACTGCTCTAATCTGATTTGAAAAGTTTTGAAATAGTTTGCTATGACTTAAACCAGTTTGAACCAGTCTGATCCAGTCTGAGCTTATGCGAGCGAATTTGACCTGGTTTAAACCAATTTGAACCAGTTCAAGCCAGCTTGATCTGTCAAGAACCCAGTTTGACCTGTTTAAACCAATCTGAACTAGTTAGTACCAGTTTGATCTGATTTAGACCAGTATGGGCCAGTTTGGTCTGGCCTGGTCCAATTGGGTCTGAGCTGGTTTGAACTAATCTGAATTGGTTTGATCCTATCTGAACCAGTTTGAACCAGTCTGATTGGGTGTGATCCAGTCTGAACTAGTTTGACCAAACCTCATTCAGTTTGGACTGGCTTGATATGGTCTCATCCAGTGTGAACTAGTTTAATCTGATCTTGACTGGTTGAGCCTTTCTGGATACATTCATTTTTAAATGAATTTAAGGAAACATTTCATAAAATAAAAAGTCACATGATCTTCATGTATTCCTCACTTCTATTTCTATTGCAGATAAAATTGTATTCCTGAAATAGTAATAGCAAAGAATTTTCTAGCTCATTTGATAACATAAAAACCATCCTAAGTATCCTCAGGAACAAACCAACAAACATACATCAAGTGACAGAGAAACACATCTGAAGGATTGTCACTTTTGTTGCCATTTTAATTCCTTTCTTTTACAGAAAGTTAACACTTTTAATGAAGCTATCAACATCAAGACAGAGTTAACAACATACATAGTATTGTACCACCTACATTTCAGGCTTTTACAGCTATTTGGACCTGGGTCAAGTCTATATTGTTAAATATCTTACTGCTTACATACCCATGGAAACAGAACTGATATCACAGACACAGGTTTATAAATTTGCTTCCTAACTGGGGAGAAGGGAATAAAAGTAAAAAAAAAAAAAAAAAAAAAAAAAAGGAAGGGAAGGGAAG
Organism: Thryonomys swinderianus; assembly: GCA_004025085.1. NCBI lineage: Eukaryota > Metazoa > Chordata > Mammalia > Rodentia > Thryonomyidae > Thryonomys > Thryonomys swinderianus. The sequence continues at coordinate 63,521 of PVIC010002461.1, forward strand.
GGAAGAAAAGGAGAAAAGAGGAAAGGGAGTAAAGGGAAGAAATAGGCAGCAGGGGAAGGAAGAAAGGACAAAGGAGAGAGAAGGGGAAGAGACAAGGTAAGAGGAAAGAAAGCATAAAGATCAAATCTACTCTGGCCTGTAAAACAACAGTTAACTAGGCATGATTGTGCATGCCTGTACAACACACTGAGAGGCTGAGGCATGAGGACTCCAAGTTTGAGGCTTGTCTGGATAATTCAGCAAGACACCATGTCAAAATAAGAAACAAAAAGGACTGAGGATATAGCTCATTATGAAGCCTCTGGCCTCAATCTCCAGTATCAAACAATAAAATAAAAAGAGTACCAAGAAAATCCTGCATCAAGAAAAAAGAAAACATAGAAAATACCTAGAAATTATCTTTTAACAACATGTTTTATGAAAAGAAACACATCTAATTTTAAAGCTAAAAATAACCTGCCGCTTTGAAATTTAATGAAAAATAATTTGAAGTGATGTCAGCTATACCAAGGTGGAAATTATTTTCAGGGCCATGCATTCAATTTTTTATCAAGTAGCTGCTTGTAAAGAAAACCATACTTTAATGTGCTAAGCCTCTTCTAGACTATTAAGTCAACTGCTTAATTCTACCTCTCCCCTTTCACTCCTGTCACTCAGAACCCCTAATAATCATCCCTCTTTCACAGAATAACATGACAACCCCTTCACCTGCCTTCAAGACTTTCCAAGGTCTCACTTCAAACCCACTTAATAACTTCAGACATCAGGCATTTACTTGTGTGCAAATCACACCCCTCTGAGTCATTTGTCTGTGTGCATTGCCCCTCCATTTCTGCCAGCCGCATCTTGACTACTTTTCTCCCTAAAGTAAAACTATTGATCCATCATCACAACTTAAAATCATAGTTAGTCTTCAAGTCACACATAATCCATTTTGAAGCCTTCTTTCACCACGCCAGCCACTGGCTGCCAAGCATGTACCCCCTTATTTCTAGCCTTCTCATAAGCATAAACCCACTGACTCAAATCATCTTTATTTCTTCAATGTTTTTTTCTTCATCACAGAAATCTACAAGGCAACATAAGGAAGTAGGAAAATGCCACCTCATGCATAATCAACGCTTAGTAAATATCGCCAAAAGTAACCATCAATCAAGATATTGAGTGTGTGGTTTGTGTGTGTGTGTGTGTTACAGTCCAATGTATCAAATCCAGATAGAATTTAAACTGGAAAAAAAGATTTTATAAACCCCAATATTGCTTTGGAGTAAGTGGGATAATAACTCATTTGGAGCCCTCATGCTCGATTTGGAGGAATTCTATAAGCCAAAGTAGAAAGGCTTGAGGGTTCAGTGCTTTCTTTCTGGAGATAAGAAACTGCATGGAGGCTGTCTGGCTTATGCAAGTCGGAGAGAAGATCAGAATTAAAGCTTGTATTAAAGCTGACAACTTTCAGATCAACTGCCTCATCCACTCAGTCATAACATCTCTGAGGAGCCATTCTAAGCTACCAAGACAGCAATTCTGAAATTCCCCATCACACTGACTCCTTTTCAAAATTTGAGTAGTTTACAAGCCTCAATGTCCCTCTTGGTAATCCATGTCATCAAAGCTGGGGATGGTGGCACAATCTAGGAGGCTGAGACAGGAAAGTTATAAATGCAAATTACCAGCCTGGGTAACTTAGTGACTTACCAGGCCTCTGTGTCAAAATAAAAGAAAAAAATAATTTTAAACACTCTAAATAAAAAGTAGCTACGACAAAAGAGCATAGATCAAAGAAAATGAGAAATGAGACAACCGAAATGGGCACATAATTGTTCCTGGTTGTATATATAAAATCATCACTTTCCTTTCGATCTGAGTTGGGAGCTTTATAGAATTCAAATATTCTACACTCTGCAAGTTGCAACCCCTACACTTTAGCTGATAAATGAGGAAAAAGCACCATCTTATGAATGCTGCCAGAGTTGCCAGATGACTAACTGAAGTTAAGACTACCTTCTTTTGTGAATCAAACATTTACCTGGCAGGATTTTTAAAATTATCCCCAGTTTTCAGAACACTTCTCTGGGATCGATGTGACGGCTTTGAAGTACCTTTAATTAGCAATGTAAAACTTATATCACAACTAAATTAAATAAAAATCCATTTTCCCAGCTTAGTCCCTTCAGGAATTGGAGTGTTGCATTTCTCCCTGGAGTAACTGATGTCTATTTAATGCTTGTTGGCAAGAAGGAGAGATATATTCTAACCGATGGCATCAGAAAGCTCATAGCTTATCTTAAAATCATAGTCTGTGCTCAGAGGTGAAAGTCTCAACATTATCTTTCGGTTATGTAAAACAGTGAATGTCTAGTCAGACAAAGTACCTGTTGGAAGGAATGTAATGAACAGCACAGGCAAGGCCATCAGTGAGCTCTGCTTCTTGGTGTCCAAGCCCTCCTGTAACAGGCTTTGCAAATTCACTAGAGTTAGGGACTACTTCTAATAAATAGCATACAGGAGGCCTGGGATTTAGCACAAGTGGTATCATGCCTACCTTGGAAACACAAGGTCCAGGTCCAATCCCTGGGACCACCAATAAATAGCTGTATAGATAGATAGATAGATAGATAGATAGATAGATAGATAGATAGATAGATAGATAGATAGATAGATAGATAGATAGATGAGAGTATGCGCAAAAAGTGAAGAATGGAATTTCTGTGGTCACATTATTTCAGTCTGTATATGTTGTATGGCTAGCAGTCTTTCTCCATTGACGACTTAACTGGCACACTTAATAAAATGCGGCACCACCTGGAAGGGAACTATATGTGATGAAGAGCTTAACGAGGCCTTCAGCCAGTGACTAGCAAGCACCTGCATGCTTTGATCCAACCATCTACAAGGAACTGAGCTCTGCTGACAGCTCTGGGAATAAACTGAAGGCAGATTCTTTCCCAGTGAGCTATGACCCCAAGCAACATGTGTTTGAGCCTATCAGAGGTGCGGAGACAGCGGACCCAGGCAAGACACCCCATATTCTAACCCACAGGAACTGTGAAATTATAAATGTGATGGTTTCAAGCCACTAAAATTTGAAATGTTTTGTTATGAGTAACAGATCACTAATAAAGGGAACTATAAAGTCTTAAGGAAATTGATTCCACTATTGGAACTAGGGTGACCACACTAATTTAGGAAATGTAATCATTATATTTCAACCCTTGATGTTAAATTTAGACATGCAGCCAAAGTTGAATATTCATAGTGAATCATAAAACATGGTATGAAATTTTGATAAATATGCTCAAAGCAGCATCTACCCCAGGGGTAGCTTATGGGCATCTTAAAGCCACAAAAAGGGATAATCTTACAATGAACTTTCCTCAGAGAAAGGCAGAGCGACAAATAGAACCTTGAGCTATGTTAGCATTATTAGATACTAGGTCAAGCTTTGCTTGAATCTAGAAGAGCTCATAGTATTTAACCTAAATAACATATTATTTAATCTAAGATGAAATGATTTGTTTGATAATTTGCAGCATTAAAATCACGTTAAATGACATACCTCCCACATTCTCATATATTTGAATATCTCAAGAATTAAAAAGGCAGTAAAGAGTATTCTGAACCTTTTCCAATTAAGTGATAAAATATATCTCCCATGATACAGTCATAAAAAGCATACATTGTAACTAAATATTTGATATATGGTAATTGAAGTAAATGAAATGGTATGAAATTAGCAGACAAACAATTTAAGAAAACATCAATACAATTTAGTTGTATTATAATTGCTTGGTAATAATTGAACATCAAAGTCAATACATATAAAAGAATGTGTTTGAAACTGTAGCATAAAGTTCCTTAAAGCCAACGTCACTTGAAGATAAGCTATAAAGTCTATTAAACAGAAAAATAAAAAGTGCTCTTCACATGAAGAAAGGTTCAGAAACTGAATAGAATTCACAGCTCCCTAACCAAGAGGCAGAGTTCTTTCCATAGGCAGGTCTATAGCTTTCAGGATGGCTACAAGAGACAGAAATAATTTGACCCAAAATTCTCCACCTATTTACACAAATCAGCCAACTTTTGAAGGGTCAATAAAACTCTGATGTTTCTACCTATGAAACTGCAGATGCCAAGTATGCAATTATGACCCTTAAAAAGGGAATATTTAAAATTTTTTAAATATATTACAGTAAAAGATACATTGCCATTAATTCCCCTCAATATACACTTCCTCCACTTGCAAGCACTCATCCTACTGTTCTTGCCACTTTCTGAAACAGTTCTGGAAATCTTTTTTCATGAATGTCTCATGGGTGCCTGAGTGTCCTGCACTGATTCAAAACATTTACCTTTCTTGGTCACTTTGACCAAGTCACATGGTACTAAATCTATTAATTCACTTGAATGAGGACACATCCCAGTGATTTTTGTTTTGTTTTGTTTTGAGACAGCATCTCGCTTTCTAGTTCAGGCTGGCCCTGAACTCACTATGTAGTCCAGGCCAGCCTTGAATAGCAATCCTCCTGCCTCTGTCTTGCGGGTGATGGGATTACAGTTGTGAGCTACCATGCCCAGCACTATGGTATGTGGCTACTGGAGATCAAACTGTGGACTTTGTTTTTGCCAGGTAGATGCTGGAACCACTGAGCTAAATCCCCTGCCCACATCCCAGTGCTTTTGACTGAAATGGCCATGAATATTTTACTAGCAATACGTGACCAAAAAATACTACAAACACTAAAAACTTTTTAAAAACTTATTATAGTAAAAGACACATTGTTATCAGTCTTCTTCAATACACTCCACCCTACTTTGAATACAGTATTCTTAGTAATATCTTTTACTGTGAAAAAAAATTTTTTAAATATAAGCACTCACCTATATCTACCACTTCTTATATTTCACATCAATGTAAAGGCTCAGACTGAGAAAGTTACCAGACAAATTTCTTTCATTCTAAAATCTATTCAGCCAGTTCCACTGCCAGTAGATAAAGGATTTAATTTTATGTTCCAGGCACTATTTTAATCTTAGTTAAAAATAATTCCTGAACCTTATTAGAACTTTGTAATTAATAGTTGTACATTTTTCTATAACCAGTGAAATGAATACACACCTTTTCCCCTACTCAACTATGCCCAAAGAAAGCAAGGTTTCCTTCTTTGCATAGCCTATAAAGTAACTCGTAATAAATCAGAACATAGATATATGAAGCTGCCCCAAGAATTCTTAATTGCTTCTGTGGCAAAATGTCTTGTTAATGTCCTGAACAACAGTCTACTCAAATCAAAAAGTAAAGTTGGTCCACTGTGGAAGTACAGATAAACCCAGAATCAGAGTGGCGTCTGTAGGGACAGCTCAGACCATTATGTTTTCTCTGCTCAGTGAGCCCTCATTGGAATCATCAGAGGAGACTTGAAACTATTGATCCCGGATTCCAATTTTAGCCAGTCTGGATTGTATGTAGGACACTAATTTTGTAAAGGTCCCAGAACCACTGTCTTAACTCCAGTCTATGATCCTCCTTGTCCACCCCTTACTGGGCTATCTCACATGCATTCCACAGGATGTGTCATAGAGATATGTTGTTATTTGGAAAATCAATGTAGCCAAATCATCACTGGCATCTGTTTCCTTAAGTCATACATCTCCACTTTCATTTTCATTAAGTTAAAATGCTACATTAGGAATTTTTTTTACCATAGGGGCATGGCTACAGATGGAGGCTAAATGCTGGGCATCTTAACTGATGAAGTAAAACAAAGAGAGCGACTCCTAAATTATAGTGGAAATAGAAGTACTGATAAAGTATTGTCTTTCTTCTTCCTGTATTACACGAGGTGTAGGTCTACACACATGAAATGAAGTTGTGATCAGAAATGTGATAGTCCAAAAGCTTATATTTTGAGTAGCCCTTCTTTGCACAAAACTATGATATTTGATAGATATCACATGTATGATCTAATATTTTATCTGGTATGTGTTATAAACGAAGAGCATCAACAGGAAACAGAAAAGGCTGATAACTTGATGTTTAGGTCCATCCAATAGTGAAAGGAGGAAATCAAAGAAAAGCACATAATAGCATCAAAACGAACCACTTGCCTCACGCAGTTCTCAGCCTCACGATTTTCACTTCTCATGGCCTAAGATTAGAATTGTTCCCTCTGGTGCAGTATACATTGTCTCACTGTAATCAAGAAATGCTCTCCTTGAAATCAATACATGACTAATGTTTCTCAAGTTCAACTGCCTTTGGGAATCAAAGTAAATCACATGAATAATAGAAGACAAATTTCAGTTGCATGTTGTCACTTTCTAGATAGTTGTAGATCCTTTGCCTTGTCCCTACCTTGAGGAGGGTCTTCAGAAGTAGCTTCAAGGAATCCACTGATAGTCAGTTTTGCCTCCACTTATCATTCCTTCTAGACATGTTTGAGAACACTGCGTGTACTAGGTAAATTTCTTCAATAACGTCCACCCTTTGAAAAAGACCAACTTTCCACCTGCGGATTCTGGGTCAGTTCTGCTCATCTGTTCAGTCATTTCCCACTTTTCACCAGAGATTTCAGTGAAAGACAGAACCAAAATGGAAGTGAATATCGTTCATGCTTATTAGACCAAGGCTAGCCTGGTCTAGGGAGGAATAATCTCTTCTTAAATTACACCTCATCCTTGATTATCTACAAAATACACACAATTAAAATTAGAATCTTTGCCAGGCATCCCTGCACTCGGGAGGCAGAGGCAGGAGGATTGCTGAGTTTCGAGGCTTGCCTGGCCTACATAGTGAGTTCAGGTCCAGCCTGAAATACAAAGTGAGACTCTGTCTCAAAAAAATAAAAAAGAATCTTCAGCTTCTTTCTTCAGTGTATCTCAATAAGTCTCACTTCTACTCCATGGACTTGTAATAGAAATTACTCACTGGCCCTCAAAATGTGTCTATAGAAGCTGACTCTTTTCTGTCTCTTCAATCCAATCAAGGCAATGCCTAAGAAACTTGCCCTATGTTTTTACCACCAGCTCAAAACCCTGAGTTATAGATTTGTCTGAAAGAGGACTCAATTCTGTTGGAAAAATTACACATTTTTTTGGGAAAATAAAGTTGATGTCTAAAATGTTAAGTAGCATTTCACAGTGCAGAAAGTTACTTTATATGCATCATAAATTAATGCAAACAGCAAATAAACTTATCCAGTATGATAAAAACAAGAATCTGATTTAAAGTAATATCAGGTTCATTCTTTTGCAAATTAGACTAAGCCAGCCATAAGAGCAAGGAAATGACATGTTGAAGCAGCACAGAGTTTCACTGGATCAGCATGATGTGGCTAGATCCCAAGCAAATAATGTAACTATTTAAAGTGATGCATGAAGTATTTTCATAATGAAAGGACTGTAGGCTGGAAATAGTTAAAAATATGGCACACAGATTGATATCGGGTTGTTTAACATTTTTATATCCCCTTCGTTCAGCTTTGGAAGTTCATATGTGTCTAGGAATCCATCCATTTCTTCTAGACTTTCCATCTTCTTGGAGTACAGGTTTTCAAAGTACGTGTTTATTACCCTTTGGACTTCTTCTGGATCTGTGCTGATTTCCCCATTTTCATTCCTTACAGCACGGATTTGAGCCTTTTCCTCCTTTGTTTGATAAGGTTGGCTAAGGGTCTGTAGATTTTATTTATCCTTTCAAAGAACCTACTCTTTGATTCATTGATTCTTTGTATTGTTCTCTTTGTCTCCATTGCATTAATTTCTGCTCTGATCCTTATAGTTTCCTCTCTAGTGTGTGCTTTGATGGATACGAGACTTAAACATTAAAACAGAAACAATAACCTGCTGGAAAACAGGTTAGGTAAAACTCTTGGAGACATTGGCTTAGGCAGAGACTTTATGAATAAAACCTCTATAGCACAAGAACTAGCAGAAAGAACCAACAAATGGGATCTCATCCTACTGAAAAGCTTCTGCACAGCCAAAGAAGTCACTGGCACTGCTAAAAGACAACCAACAACATGGGAAAAAATCTTTATTAGCTGTTTATCAGACAAAGGGCTATTATCTGCAATATATAAAGAACTTAAACAGATCAGCCTCACCAAATGGTTTAAAGTTTAAAGACCCAGTTCAAAAATGGGCATCTGAAATGAACAGAAGTCAAAGCAGCTAAGAAACATATGAAGAAATATTCAACATCACTGGTCATTCGAGAGATGCAAAAGAAAACAACACTGAGATTTCATCTCACTCCACAAAGAACGGCCGCTATTACAAAATCAACCAATGATAAATGCTGGTGAGGTTGTGGGGAGAAAGGACCTCTTCTCCACTGTTGGTGGGATTGCAGACTTGTGCAACCATGGTGGAGATCAGTGTGGAGATTTCTCAGAAAACTAGGAATAGGGGTTTCATTTGACCCCACTAGGAATATACCCAAAGGAATTTTTAAAAATCACATTGGAAAGACAGATGTACAGCCTTGTTCATCGCAGCTCAGTTCGTGATAGCTCAATCTTGGAAACAACCCAAATGCCCATCAACTGGAGACTGGATAAAGAAGATGTGGGTGTTTTAATAAAATGGAGTATTATTCTGCCATAAAGAATGACAAGATTGATTCATTTATGTGCAAATGGATACACCTGGAGGACACGCTAATGAGCGAAATCAATAGATCACAGATAGGCAAATACCGGATCTTTTCTTTGATATGAGTATCTATAAATGCAAATGAGCTCTAGAAAGTACAACAGTTTTTGTAGAATGGGAAATTTCCAAACGAAATTTGGTGTGGGGATGTAATGAGGGAAGTGAATAAATAGGATTCTGAAAGAAAATAAAAGAGCATGTATAGAGGGTGTGGGGAGGTGTGGGTGGATGGGGCTATAGGTAAAAATGAGAATTGACTTGTGTCATATATTGGTACAAATTCCCCAATGTTATGTGTGATTGTGAGATGTATATAAATTGTACCAATAAAGAATTCAATTTAAAAAATGACACACAATGTATCATAATATTGAAGAGCAGGGGGGCAATCTATTATGCATTTGTTCCCGTTTTAAGACTTTCCCATCCTACTCACACATCATTGGCCTAGAGGTGGAAATCTAAAAAGCTGGCAATCTATATAAAAGAACCAAAAGCCGCCTCAACAACCAGCAACCAATCTACATAGATTGACATTCACCAGTGGAATCCACAAGGTTATTTATCTGAGAGTATGAATATAAGACACAGATAAGCCCATCGGTTTTAGAAAAGACAGAAACACACAACTATATGAGATCGAAAGAGACTGGGTGGTCTATGGCTCTATCACTCTGAATGCTCCTGTTCTCATTTGGTCTCAGAAGCTAAGCAGGGTCGGGCCGGTTTAGTACTTGGATGAGAGAAGAGACAGGGCAGATTGCTGGTAACAGCTGGAAGAACATTCCGGCTCGATTCTGATGCAGGATCATAGGGCGAGGAAAGGACCGGCTTCAATCTCCAGGATCACAAAAGAAAAGGTGGAGGGAGAACTACATATTGTTTCATCTAACTGCAAAATACGTACCTTTTTTTTTTCTTTACCAATTGGTTTCTCAAGATTTGTTTTTTTTTTTTATCTTTAATACAAAATTTAAGGAAGGAAATGCCATTTTTTTTTGCTTAGCATTGATTTAAAATAAAACAACTGAAAAAGTGCATATAACTAAGACTTTGAGAAGACAATCATAATAAAGAATGTTATATAAATACAAGAAAAAATTTTCAGGAGTAGTAATGAAGAAATATAAAGATGTTATTTCCTAATAAAAATGGGAAGAAAACAAAGCATAAGACAATTTTGTGAATTGTTGTTAGCACTTTGCAATCCTTTAATTTCATTTCTCAATGGACTTAAATGAGTAAATGATTTGAAGCCTCAAAAAACCAAAGATATATTAATCTTGCATGACTAAATCTATCTGGGTTAAAAAGAGAAATTGCTTTCGCATATAGAACCTGTCAGATTTGACAAAAACCTTTAATATATCTGTTTAGAATTGTGAAATTACAGATATTCCTTGACTCACCATGGGGCTGTGTCCTGATGAACTAACTGTATATAAAATGAAAAATATGAAGTCCAAAATGCATTTAAGACACTTAGCCCACTCACAACTTATCAATATAGGACATTATATAAAGAGTATTTGTTGTTTATCTTTATGATTGCATGACTGATTAAAAGCTATCGTTTGCTGCAGAATCCAACATGCTTGATTTTTGCTGAATTATTATCTTTGACATCACCAGAGAGTTAAAAGTCATAGGTTTAATAAAATTCAAAATTAGGGACTATCTGTATGTAAAGTTTCTGGCTTCAATAACATATGTGATTTAAGGTTATTCCAATATCACAAAAATTATTTGCCATATTTTAACCTCCAAAATAATAAATACCCAAATCTGAAGTAGATTTCATATCTTTCTGGAAGGAAAGTCCCCCGTGTTCATAATAGAAAGCATCATTTTTAAGTCCATGTCATTAATTTGGGGACATGGTACTGATTAGCATTTTAAAATAAATTTTGTTCCTCAACTCCTACATTGAGCCTACACTGGCATTAATTAAGAAAGAAAGAATGGTCAATAAAATTACTTGATGAAAAATACATTTGATAGCAATGTGAAGCTTGGTGCAATTTTGAGTATTGGAATCTAGTTGAACAAAAAATATATTTCTATGATAAGGTATTTGCTTGACTTGGTCTATAATAATTCACTAGAACTGACTGTTAAATGTTCATTATTTTCACAAGCTGGGTATTAAACAAAATATTATTAAAATTAAAATAAATAAATTGACTATTCAACAAATTCTGAGTGTAAGAAATACTCAAGCCTCAGTACCACATAATTATTTTCATATTGCTTACAATTTCTTCACATTTGAAAGGATTTACTTATTTTGTCTCTGTGTGAGAGAGACATGCTCTACCACTCCATATCTCTTCCCAATTTCACTTTTTTTTTTCTTTTTGAGACAGGGTCTCGCTTTGTAGTTCAGGCTGGCCCTGAGCTCACTATGGTGCCCAGGCAAGCTGCCGCGAACTCAGCAATCCTCCTGCCTCTGCCTCCCGAGTGCTGGGATGACAGGTGTGAGCCACCACGTCCGGCATTGTGGTATGCAGTATTGATTGTTGGTGGGCGTGAATCTCCACGCCCAGCATTATATGTGGTTACCAGGGATCAAACTCAGGTCCTTGTGCTTGCGAGGCCGGTGCCGGAACCACTGAGCAAACCCTCCGGCCCCCCAATTTCACACTTTTAACATTAAGTTGGTAGCTTCAAAGCATCCCCTGGAGAGAGACACCACACAAGCTATCAAATTCTACACATAAAAGTTGGTTAAATTTAGTTCTCCAGATTCACACAAAAGATAGCAAAAGTGTTAATAAAGCCTCATAATTATTATTTGCACACACAAAATAATTAAGCATCCTTTGGAAACTAGCATTATTTGGAAACTGTAACCGGATTCTCCCTCCTCTGCTCCTCCTGACTCCCATGACTTGAGCGCCTCTCCCTCCGCCGGTCCTCTCAGTCATTCTCCTTCTGTCCTCTGTCAACTGACCACAGACCAAAACTGAGTCAAAATAAACCTTTCTCTCCTTTAAGTAGCAGGTATTTTTTCCTCATGAAAGGAAGTGGCAAAGGCAAATGGATTTGCCTTATAAGACTCTTAATTCAAAAATCTAAAGTGTCATCAAACTGTTCCATTTTCTACTGGGCCAGTCTCATGGGTTTTCTTCACAAATAGTTGAAACAACTCCAAATCAAGTGTAAACAGAACTCTTCTCCAAACTCACTCATAACATTCAGCAGCTTGGTTAAATTTTTGGTAACTGTTTCCTCATCTTTACATTTAGTCAAATGTAAAACCAAGGGGGAAATAATATAGGAGATATGGGTACATAAACTGTAGAGCAGAGAAACACACTATAAGGAAATGTTTTCTTCTAAATGGGAATATTTTCTTATTTTAACTTGAAATTAGGACCCATAAAGGCAAGAAGGTGAGAGGATATTTGTCCACTTTCAGCAATAATATACTTTCAGCTTCCTAAGATGCCAGCTATTCCGTCAACACCATTTATTTATTGTGCAAGCTACTTCTCAAATGGTTCATCACTCTCCGTAATTCCTGGAAATCTGGGAAGACTGACGGAAGGAAAAGAAAGAGGAAAGAAACCCAGTGATGTATAGGATGAGTGAAAGATTAATGCATGCTTTATGCATATATGGAAATAGCACAGAAGACCTGTTAATTCATCCAACTAATATATTAAAATATTAAAATGAATTTAAATGTGTATACTTTGTTAATGATTGAATGAGAATGAATTTTGGGTGATAGCCCACTTTTGCCACCTAATGGCTACAAGCCAAAATTACAGGGCCAGGATTTTAAAACATAAACCAGAAAAAGAATTTCTTTTCCTTTTTCTTTGCTTCCTGTCTCCATTTGTCTACCACATCTTAATTGCAGGCATCATGTGCAGCATTGTGCTAGATTCTGAGAATGCGAATGCAAATAATTTTCACCATGGTCTCAGCTGTCAAAAAAATTACTGCCTACTGAAAGAAGGAAAAATGTGAAATTCCAAAGGCGACACATTGAATATTTCAGTAGATGTACGGGCAACACGTATAACCGCCAAGAAAAGGAAAGTATGGCTTTACCAAAAAAGATATTAGGTGACCTTTGAAATGAGGGATTTTTTTTTTATAAATTTAGTGTCTCTGTGCTTAATTTAGGGAGAAGTGGCAATATCTCTTCAGATACGCTATGTCTGCCTCAATAAAATCACTGAACCGTAAATTACAAAAACAACACAATTTTCATCTCATCTAGGAATTCACTACCAACCTCCACTGTCTAAATCATTCAATCACAGAGCTGTCTGTGGAAATTTAGCGATGCCCTGGAGATCAGGCATTCGCAACAACCTAACAATCGCCGGTAACTTCTGTCAGGACTCGATCTATCTTACTGCCAAACACATTTCCCCAGGTGTAAACTCTTCCTTAACAACAAACACAGCTCATTTCCTTCTTGAGTCCATCCCTAGGAAGATGAAGAACAGGTGAGCAGGGGAATGCCACTTTATAAATAGCTTTTTTAAAATTCAAAGACAGTTATTAATTCACTCCTTCTAATTTATTCCTCCAGAACGAAACGGCTGCAACCCCCTCTAATCCTCCGCCACTTCCCGGCACGTTACACGCGGGGCAAACACTCCCGCAGCTTCCTGAAACCCTCCTCTTGATAGAACACAACAGTGGAGTAAAGTTCTCCCTCAAAGGTTTTGTTTGTTTGTTTGTTTTAATGCTGTTTTACAAAGAAAAGCAAAAGTATTACTTTTGGAAATTATTAAAATAGATGCAATTTTTATTGTTAAAATAATGTTGATTAATTTTAATTCAAAGACAGAAAGGCAGGCCGGAGGATTAGCTCAGTGGTTCAGGCACCTGCCTCGCAAGCGCGAGGTCCTGAGTTCGATCCCCGGTAACCACATACAATGCTGGGCGTGGTGACTCAGGCTCAACAACAATCAATACCACATACCACAGTGCCAGGCGTGGTGGCTCATGCCTGTCATCCCAGCACTCAGGAGGCAGAAGCAGGAGGATTGCTCAGTTCGAAGCTTGCCTAGGCTACATAGTGAGCTCAGAGCCAGCCCGAACTACAAAGCAAGACCCTGT
>PVIC010002462.1:0-26177 GCA_004025085.1 Thryonomys swinderianus
AAAAAAAAAAAAAAAAAAAAAAAAGTTGAACAGGAAACCAAATCCCAAGAACAAATTAAGAGCAGGACATAGCATTAAACATTTTATCCAAATATAAAAACACATAGTTTCACAGAACAAGAAAGGAAAATATGTTAAGTAAAAATCCTGAAACTCAATTAAAACTTGAAAACTATAACAATAACAACTGTAGTGAATCTTCTAATATAAATTAAGTTAGACAGAAATTGGAGAATGAGAAAACATTCCAATACTGCCATTTCATAGCAAGGAATAATAATGGGACAGTAAAAGAATAAACTCAAAACTTCCTTTATTACACTATATTCCTAATTTCTCACCAAATGACTCAAAATTAGTATTCTAAAAGGGACTGAATTCCATGACAGTAACTTTCTTTGCAGTATAATCTGTATCAAAAGAAAGACATGCGGTTGTATATCTTAATGGATGTCAAATGCAAAATTTTGCCCTGCTGAAAGCCTCAACACTTTAGCCTAGACCTAGAAATTTGTAGCATACTGGCAGGCCTTCGAATTTTACCCATAAATACCCTTCGGAGACAGGTAACAAGAAGTCAGTGACTGACAGCAAGTAAAGCAGCTGCCCAGACTGTGCTCTACTGCAACCGGAGAGACTTACATATTTTTTGCCCAAGGCCAAATTTTTGCTTCGAACTTCCAGGTCTATCAGCTTTAACTTGCTTCTCAGCTGTTTCCATACAAGTAAAACAGTGTCACTCATATTAACTACTAAAAAAACAAAACAAAAAACCAGGAGACACTATTGTTTGATTAACTCAATTGTTTAACTCAGGGACACGAGTAACGCATCAACTAAAATTTTATTTATATGATCCCAAGTAATTTATCAAATTGTGGTTGATAAAAATGACAAGCACTTTAACTGGAAAATTGAAGTTGTGGAATTAGGCCCAACAAATAGTGAATTCTAGAGTAAGAACATGGTTTTAAAATGGCCATCCACCTGACTCAATCCCTTGGGTTATTTACTGTCAGCATTTTTTTCAGTTTTTTCTCTAAATTTCAAACACATGTTTATGTAAAAGATAAATACGAACTTAAATTCAAACTTAAACTTGTTTATCTTTCAATGGCTGCATAGTAAATAAAATGCAAAATTACAGTAAACTTAGGATCTTTGAGCTGATAATAAATAAGCAAGAGAGAGCTGAGAGAATTGCCCTAGCTACAGAAACAAATACCTTGAACTGAAATAGTCAAATAAAATTGAACTTGTTCTGAGTTACACTCAGAAGGTTTATGTACATGAAACAAATTCAGTAAACCCACTATTCATTTCTTCTGCCTTTATAGTTCATCTTAAAATTAAGATGAAAACATTGGAAAATGGGAGGGATAAGAAAAATGTAAGATGGGAAAAGTTGGGAGATTTTAAGCTAAAAATCAAAGAACTAAAACAAAAGGAGCTAGTAAAAGTGCTAAATTGCCAAAAAATTCCTACGTCAAAAATGGAAAAGATGCTTGGATGCTGAGCTACACGGAAAGTAGAATATGAAATAAAATTAATTGTAACTATAAACTTAAAAAATTCAGGAGAATTGTTACATGAGAGTTACAAACAGTATTTATCATTAGTGTCTACACACTGTTTTGTTCTAAAGACATAATAGTTTCTCTGGAAAAATGCAGTGTAATCATTTACCAAGTTATTTGGGCAGCAAATAAATGTAAAAAGAGAGAATAGGAAACTAATAGAGGATACAGTTTCTCCTGACCTTTCCCAGTAGGTTTTCAAAGTAACTTGTGGTATCACTTTACAGAGAATAATATTTTTCAATTTCTATGAAAATAAGAAATATAATAGACAATGATGTTTTCTTCTCTGAGAATTGTTTGAGTGCTTACAGTATATACAGAGGGACATCCTTTGAGATTGGTGCATGAATCTTATTAAACTTGACTATGGTTTCTCCATTCCTAAAATAGATTTGACATACAGACAGAAGCACAAGGTCAAGGTCATGGATCAGCAAGAAAGATTACCAACAGAACTGATGTAACAGCTGGCATTTGA
The DNA here is from genome assembly GCA_004025085.1 of Thryonomys swinderianus. Classification (NCBI taxonomy): domain Eukaryota; kingdom Metazoa; phylum Chordata; class Mammalia; order Rodentia; family Thryonomyidae; genus Thryonomys; species Thryonomys swinderianus. Next base: position 2,059 of record PVIC010002462.1, read on the forward strand.
TCAAAGCTCCTAGGGTTTTTAGTACACTTAGCAGACATCCTGCATTTACTCATAGGGCACACTCTGTCTTAAAAACATTCTTACCATCTGGAAGGCAAAATTTTCATATACTTTTTAATGTAAAGCATGTTCTAAAAAATAGGGTATTGAATCACAGATAAATGTGTTTGGTAATTCTGAGTTTTTATTGGTGTATGCATTGTATGTATGGTTACATATTTGTTTACTTATATCAGAACTCTGTGATGTGATAATTCTGAAAATTGGATGCAGAGTTCCTGAGGTTGAAATAAATAGTATGTTTTAAAGGATCTTGGGTCAATTTATCATAAAAACAGAAAAACTAACTGATAAATGTTGATTCAGCCAGGAAAATTTTATGATGTACACACAGTATTCTATGACATCTTCCAAATCATACATACAGAAAGTTTGGTTACTAACAGCAGCAACAAGTATTAAGGGACTATATTATTAAACAGTATAATTATCTAACAATATTTTACCTTTTGTTTCAGTGTTCAAATAAGATAATTTATTTTAAATTAACTTATGAGTAAAAGAACGATGTGGAGAATGTGGTTACTAAAGCATTCTGATCATGAAATTATCTTTTTTGGCATGATATTGAGGCTCAAACACAGGACCTCCTGTATACTAGGCCTTACTGGTCTACCACTGAGATACTTCCTTGACCTTATGAACCCATTTTATGGATGAATAATATTACTGGGATAAACTGATATTATAACAAATATCCTTTCCATATCAAATACCATCTGCTATAGCTTTACAGTCTGTCAATTACTTATAACACATGAACTCTAATTCTTAAACAAAACAAAAATATTGAGTATTTAAAATTAAAACAAAAATGAACTAAAATTATATAAAATCATCTAATTAAGCATCATTTAAAATGAAACTTATTTCAGTACCAGAAGTAGGTCAAGGTATAGAAAAATTACAATTAATGGATAATTGTTCATCAAACTCTGATAACAAACTCAACTGACACTATTTATGAAAATAAATGTAATTCTTCAAATACACCATTAAGTCCTTTTAGATAAATCATTTGTCAGTTAATACATATGTTCATATACATGTATGTTATATACATATATTGTTCATACGTATTATAAAGAATGCTGTGAATAGACCATGGATTTTGATTTGATTTTCCAGCCATAGGAAAAATTATGGGATACTACTTTTGCCAGTACCCACACAGAACAGAAAGATTTTTAGACTGAACATTTCAGCTAGGATGTAGAGAAGAAATATTGCTACAGATAAAATTCATAACTAGCTACAGCAGTAATAGCTAAAAGGGAAGATATCAAATGCGAGACCAGAGCCAAAAGGAGGGAAGCAAACTGCAGATAAAGCTAGGAGTCACATATATTCCTTCGTGAAACTTGTACCGCGGGGATGAGCCCGTTGGTTAGCGCCAGCCACCAAGTACTGTATGTTCTCAGCTACCCAACAGCTAATGTGTATGGAGATCAACCCAAGCTGAATTAGAAGGTTCAACACCATCTCTGTGACTAAGACCAGTGAAGAATTTCTCATAAAAGAGCTCTGTCAAATAAAACTGACAATATCCTGAATAAATAAAAGTTTTATTCAATTGCCATGTGATACTATGTACCTTGTAGTTGGCTGACACTGTTTTAGAGACAGCTGTTTTTCACTGGTGGAGCTGTTTAATGTCACCATGGCTTGGAACTCTCCGAGGAGGGCAGCAAAATCCTAACTTTTCAGATTAAAAAAGAAGCAACAATATTTTGGTAGCTATAGTATAACCAATGGATAATCAGAACAAATATACATATATTTTTATCTTAGAATAAAATTTTCTAATTTGAAAAAATAAAAGAAGTCAACAAACTAGTTAGGGCTCCAATCCAAGGACTAGGGAAACAAAGAAAAGAGCACTAAATGCACAGTATACCTAGAGAACTTGTGTATCTTTAAATATTACCAGATAACACTATATAGTATGCTCTTCAACTAGGAAGATAAAAGCACATCATCAGTGGAATACCTACTTCAAGTGGCTTGATGTATTTTTCCCTGGCCTGTCTTTTGGCTGTTTGCCTGTATTAAGTAAGTGTGTGAAGTAACAATCCTATGCAGCCAAAGACCACTAATCTGAGACCCAGTTTGCTGCTGTGCACGTCTAAGGCAGGCCCCGCCCCTGCAGCACGGACAGCATGCCCGCGGCCCCGGCTTCAGCACCTGCCGCTCAGAGGTAGATGCGGACTGGGAACTGACACAGACAGGACTAGAAGACACCTCAGAGGCGGAGCAGAAGCAGGATAAACAGCTGTCTAGTCAACACAGGTCGGGGGTTTTCTGACTGGACTTAAAAGTATTTCAGAACAACTTCAGCAATAAAGATCACTGGCAACAACCTCCTCCTACTAATATCATTTAATCAAATACTAAAGAATTTTAGCTTTATGGAACTCTTGTCACTTTTCTAGGTTGACTATTTTTTTTGAGATAGAAAGATGATGTGTTCAATGGCATATACACTATTAACTGATTACTGCTTTGTAATTTCTTCAACTCTTAATATTAATTACTTAAATTCTTACACCAATAGTTGGTTTTTATTGTGATTTCAAATACAACATCTATATAAAATGAACACCTTGTTTTATATTTAAATTCTTGTCATTACAGATGAGGTTATAAATAAAGCAATGGACAAAGTGTAATATGAAATACATTAGGATCGCTTTCCTCATCGGGAATTTGTACCTGTACATGGTATATCTTGATTCTTAGTTTTTCCTACGTGATCATAATGTATTCCTAAAATGTACTAGTAAATTCAATTTATAAAAAAGTGTGACATGAAACAGTAAAGAATCTTCTACCTATTGTCCTTTCTCCCATTTGTCCATCTAAATGAACATATCATGTAACATACCAGAGTTAAAAATATAGAGGAATGAATGGTATAATAAACCGCATCTATCTCCAAACAAAATAGAGAATGAAGACACACACTTTTCGCCATGTCCATCTCAGCCGAGGACCCACTCCTTCTTCAGAGGCCTTCGCTGAGTTCGGCGGGGGAGGGGCTGTCCTCTCTGGGATCCCACAGCCCCCGCAGGACCTCTCTGTCACACAGTTCACAATATTGTATTTTAGTTTGCGTGTACCTTGCTCCTACGTAGAGTACTAATTCCTTTTGTGCAAGACTACATCTCTGTCATCCTTATTTCCCAGAACCAGGTAGAGGCAGTGAAGAGACATTAGGCCATGCAGCAATTCAGCCTCATGGAACCTCAGTTGGAAAAACAGGAGATGGGCAGTCATAATTCGGAGGCACCTTTGCACTTCAAATTTTGTTATTTCTAATGTTTGCTTCAACTTAACAATCTTTTCCTTCTGAATATAAACTAACACACATTTACAAAATTAGAGAACAATAGAGTCTATTTATTTGTATCCTACATAGGAAGTTCTTCGGGTTTGGAAAAAAGTGATGAGAGTTCTAGAAAAATACAACAAAAGATTTATACTTATTCAAACATAGTTTTTGAAGATTTTAAGTTTATGTAAAATAATCTTTAGCATTTGTTTATAAAGAACAAATTGAGCTCTGAGTGGTGACGCATATCTATAACTGCAGCTAATCAGGAAGCTGAAGCAGGAGGACTGCAAATGCCATGCCAGCCTAGGCAGGTCCGTGAGACTCTTTCCCTGAATAAAAAGTAAAAAGGATTAGGGATGTAGGACCCATGGGTTCACCCCAGTGCTGGCAAAATAGTTAGCTAGTCAAACTATTACTGGAGTGACCTTTTTCATTTGAACTTACATTTGTTTAAGAAAATTAAGAATAAGTAGTTTGGCTAAATTAAGACATCTTAACCTAAAGTGATTCAATTTAATAGGTATGTCATCAAATTATCTTTGAAAGACTAAGGCTGAAAATAAAACCAGTCTGAAAAAAAAAATTTTTTTTTTTGAGACAGGGTCTCGCTTTGTAGTTCAGGCTGGCCCCGAGCTCACTATGTAGCCCAGGCAAGCCTCGAACTCAGCAATCCTCCTGTCTCTGCCTCCCGAGTGCTGGGATTACAGGCGTGAGCCACCACGCCTGGCAAAAAAAAACAAATTTTACCCAAGTAAGTCTTTCTTCAATATTATCACAAGATTTGAGTCAGTGAGCTGCTTCCCTTACTTCTCTGCCCCTTACCACACCGCATGTGTTGCGTTTCGTGGAGAAATACCAAAGGAAGAGAAATCGCTCCTTTGACCTGTATCAGAGGGCTAAGGTTCAGGCTACCCCTGCCTCCTGGCATACTATTAAACAGTAATGATATTTCTCAGGTCTATGAAAGTTAAGCAGTCATGTGGGTTCAGATAAGCTCTAATTTTGAAACGGACAGTTATGACTTAGAAAACCCAGTTTTCTACAGTGTACAGTAAGACACTCTCTAATATATATTAAAACAAACAAAAATCTCTTTGAATTCCAAAAGCCACTTATATATGTGTTTTAAGGATTTTTCACTGCCAAATCGCATTTCCTCAACTACCATTACAAAGTGGGGTATATTTTTGGCACACACTTTATTGACCTGGACTAATGACTCCTTTTTCTATTAATTTTGTTCTGATTCTATCACCAGTGAACACTTTTACAACAGTATGATTTACATAATGATTATCCAAACATAACAGAAGCAGAAAACTGAAAGGTTACAAGACAGTTGAAAGGTCATCTGGGTAACCAGCCACTCCATCTGACACTTAATCCCCTTCTTATCCTATTTACTGACTCTGATAGCCCAGTTTCTTCCAGAAAATCCCTGGTGACTAATAGCCAGTGTGACACCTTTTGGAATTAAATGGTCCTAGGTTTAATTTGTGGCTTTTTCATTTATCAACTGTTTGATGTTAGGCAGGTCAGTCACTCTTGAAACTTCTATCAACTACAAATGCATAAAACTAGTATCTTTTTCACAAGCCATCAGAAAGAGTAAGTGTGCTGAAACTCACGTGTGACTATGATTATTAAGTACAGATAGGGATCATCACTAGTTCAGAGAACTTGGTCTGTATTTGTACAACTGTAACAGTATATAATTATTCTCCATATGGAGCTATCATTTCTCTTTATGGCTGATTGTTGATCCTTTTGGGGCCACACAAAAGGCTAACCCTTCAGTTGTGTTTCCAACCTTAAAAAACAGGTGCCATATTCCACTGACTGGCTCTCTTACTTGTTAAGTTCTAGATATGAGAGTTAAAATCTTCTGTTGACAGGAGCCTAGCAAAGGACAAACAAAGGAAGACAAATGTTCCTGGGTGCCAGAGTGTGGTGAATGCTGCAAATTACAAATTTCTGACTATCCAAGGAGCACACAAAACCTCCTGGGAGCTCTCTGCCACAGACTGCTGACTACTCAGTACACTGTACACCAAAAATGCTCAGCCTTTAAGTTGTGTCACCACCTCAAGCAAAGTATTGGGATATGTTTTCTTGGGGTGGCTATCTTCATTCACATCAAGCCAGGGCACTAATGTTCAGAACATATCTGTTACTGGTTAACTGTCCAGTAAGTAAGTAGCTGATCTAAAAACAAATCAAGATCTTTTTAATTCTAGGTATTATTACTCCATCAGACTGTCACAGAAAAAAAAAAAAGAGACTTTAAAGCATCTGATATATCAAATACTTTGGCAGTAGTTTGAAAATTCTGGGTCACTTGTCCTACTCTAAGATCTTGTCTCTGCTATTTTAAGTCCCTTGTTTTATAAGAAAGGCTACAGGGTACAGCAGTTATAAGAACAGTATCTGGATTCCTGACTCTGCAATTCAGCAGTGGGTGACTTTGGTCAATTTACTTTTCCATTCTAAGGCTAATTTCTTTAGCTGTAAAAGCAGAATAATAGTAGCTACCTCATAAAGCTATTATATTAAATGAAACGTACATATAAAACATCTAGTATAATACCTACCATCTTCTATGCACATAATGAATATTAACGATTCTGTTCTTTATTGATATAGCACCAGACCAGGAAACTTTATAAAAATTGTTTGTCACTCCATGTAAAGCTCTTTAATGAGCAGGTGTGTTTATGTCCTTGTACAGGGTCTGATACTTCAGAGGCACTGAAAGTTGTCCATTGAGTTCTAACAGTACACATATATATGCATATAATAATTTTTTAAAATTGGTTAGTAAAAAAAGCAATTTAGTTTAGCTAACTCTTTAATTTTGTAATATTGTGAGGAGGTGTGCTTAAAGCCAAGAGTAACCTGAAGTACAAAAGATGTCTATAGCTGTGCACCAAGGTGCCTGACTGCAACTCACCACTAAGGAGGCTGCGGCAGAAGGATGGAAAGTTTAAACCCAGCATGGTCTACACATCAAATTCAAGACCAAGTCTTGAACAAACAAAATGACACAGGATGGATGCTATATCTTCTTTCTTTAAACCATTCTTAGACTTTTCCTTGACTGCAACCTCAGAGAAATGGACCAATTCTGAGAGGCTGATGAAATGGACAAATCATCTCTTCTCCTAGAATCTAGTTAAGTCAGAAGATTTCTTTAAGGGTGGCTTTAAAGAGGCCACATTTCATTGATAGTATATACAGGACTCCCCCTCAGTAACATAAAAGGGTAGAACAGTCACAGAGAAACACTGATGAGAATGACAAAATGCAAGAGAAGAGATCTGGTGAATGATCTTCTGGTTTTCAGGAGGTGGAAGCCAATCTTGTCACTGAGTTCCTGAACAGCTTGTTGTGTACATCTATGAAAAATCCTGTACTTGAGCTTCAGAGAGGGCTTCTGTCCCAAACACTGACGCTATTGCTAAGATGCTATAGTGTATATTATTAAACTAATACGTCTTTTTTTCTCACTTTTCCTGTAGTAACTTCACCTTGCGTACAATTAAACAGCCAACACGTATCTGTGTTTTCAAAATGAGGAAAGCTAAAATGCATAGAGGTAAATGATGTTCAAGGTTACACTCAGAGTTTGGAGGGGCAGAGCTGACAATCAAACGTCGAATGTCTTATTCCCAGGGGCCTGCGCTAACCAACAAACCAGCTGCTTCCCTTGATGGACTAAAGTATTCCAATTATTCAAACTATGTGGGAAACATTGACCAAAACAGGGGTTAATTGGACATTGGTTGTTTTAATTCCATAATCAGCTCTTTCCCTGAGCTACCCTGGGAGTGAATAACATATCTTTTGCAAGAATGGGAAAGAGGCCAGAACAGGCCATCTGGTTGAACATGTCCTTTCGTCAAGTTATCCCTCCAGCTGCGTTAAACTCACTGATGTTCAAGAACTTCACAGTTTTGTTTTATTACTTTCCCTCAATCTATCAAAGTTTAAAATTGATATGACTTTATTTCCATATTAGGCTGTTTCACTGATTGTGGAGTCACTGTATGTACATGAGTATAGATACTCTGTGTTTGTGTGGATAGGGATGTGGGTGGAAATAAGGGATCTGAAAAAGCTTTATCATATTCAGAAAAAAGGGCAATTCAGACAATGGTTATAGACAAGGAAGAAAAACTCAATTCTTTTCCCATTAAACAAAACTAAACAAAACAAAAAGTACTGGTCTTCCTATCGATAAAGGGAAGAGAGGTATAAAAGAACACAGGCACCCTATTTCCTTCCCCATTTCTCTTACTTCTACTCTGTAACTGTGCTGACAAGAAACCAAGACAATTACATTTAACTGTACTTCCTAATCCTTCAAAACTTCGTACATATCCATCAAGTAGTTTCAAATCATTTTAATGTCAATAACTTAAAAGTTGCTCTAGTCTATGATCATGTATTTTTCCTCTTCCATCAGTTCTTGCTTCCTCTCTCTGTCCACACCCCTCCTCTTGTATGGTTTACTCTCTCCTGCTTTTTCCATTTTTAATTCTCATGTCTTAACTCTACCTATGATACTCTTGAGACTCAGAACTACAAAGGACTCGGTGTCTGGACTGTGCAGAAAAGATGAGGACTGTACAAGGGGCAAATAAGCCTAGAGATGACTTGAGCAAAGAAGGGCAAACTCAAGAGGTAGCATCCTTGGCCTGATTCTCCATCTCATGACTATGTTTTTTAATTAGAAGAAGGTATAGATCTAGTCACCAAACCAAAGCAAGAACCAGACAAGAAGTGATCCAATTCTAAGGAAGATGGTCAGATTCATGTTGTATAAATGACTAAATTTAAAAAAATGAATTCTTCATATAAAGGATGGGTGAATGGCTACGTTAAAGTGAGCCTGCAAAGAAAGGTCAGATGGTTCTTCCTGCGAAAGCTGCATAGCTAAACAGTCAACAAGTGGATCTCGATCAGCTAAATTCTCCATTCCCAGTAAAATATGCCTCTATTTTTAGTGGAAAAGCTGCACACATTTAAGGGAAAATAAGTTGAATGCTAGTACTCAGCCATCACACTGCACCTGAAGTCCAAGTTCCTCAGGGAAGTTGGGCAAGAAGGAGCACACTAGGTCGGGTCAGGTCAGATGTAATTAAACACGGACACATTTCTCTTTTTTCTTCTTCTTCCTTCTCCTTCTCCTTCTCCTTCTCCTTCTCCTTCTCCTTCTCCTTCCTTCCTCCTCCTCCTCCTTCTTCTTCCTTCTTCTTCTCCTTCGCCTCCTCCTCCTCCTCTTCTTCTTCTTTCTTTTTTTTGAGGTAGGGTCTCACTTTGTACTTCAGGCAAGGCTTGAACTCAGCAATCCTCCTGCCTCTGCCTCCTGAGTGCTGGGATTACAGGCTTATGCCACTAAACCTGGCATTTGTAGTATGTGGCACTGATTGCTGGTGGGCGTGAGTCACCATGCCTGATATTGTTGTATGTGGCTACTGGGGATTGAACCAGGGACTTTGCACTTGCTAGGCAGGCTAGACTTTGCACTTGCTGGAACCACTGAGCTAAATCTCCGGCCCTTCCTTACTTCTTTTGCTGCTATAAACTACTGAGTTTCCACTTTCCAAATCTTAATCTTTGGCAGCTATAGTTCTTCCACAATAGTACTCCTCAATTCTTTTCTTCGTATTTTATAATGTTCCTTTGGTTATTACCAGGGCCTGGGTGGGATCAACAGAGGAAAAACTGAATGTGGCCATAGAACTCTGGGAACCCTAGGACTATGGCAGATTCTGAAGAAGAAAAAAGCTTATTTTCTCTTTATACTTCATTTTACTCATTTCAAAGCAAAATGCTAAAAAAGACTCTCATTAAAATTCTACTGCTGGTTTCTGGGTTCCAGTAATTTACCTCTTTAATTTAAAAGTCCTTCTTAAGAATCTTCTTTACACAGCTAAATCTAATCATTCTGCCCTTTTTACCCCACCTTTAGGAGATGTTTTTTGGAACCCTAAATTTGCATTCCCAAAAGACTAAATGTATTTCATCCTCTTGTGCACAAAAGGGGATCTTAGCAAGTGTCAGTTCGCATTTTCTGCAGTTGAGCCCTAGGGAAAATTGCCATATTCAAAGGAAATTAAAATACTTTTATAAATGATACAAAGTTTTGAAAGAGTGAACAGGATAAAGGAATTAATGTACTCTTTAATGGAAAGGAAGAAACTCAAGGATATAAAATATTCACTGTTCCATTCACTCTCCCTATAACATTTTTAGAGATCAGGCATATACCACAAAGATTTGCCAAATTAGGCCCAGTGTGCACAGCAATCCATTTATGCAGAAGATGATACCAAAAAAAAAAAAAATTGCAGGATTTAAAAACAAAAACCAAAATTCAAGCTTTTCTTTACACACACACACACACACACACACACACACACACACACACACACACGCACACACACGCATGCACGCGAGATTGAAGCCAGGGCTTCCCCACTAAGCTATATCCAGAGCTTTTTTTTTTTTTTTTTTTTTGAAACAGGTCTCTCTAGGTCTCTAAGGCTGGGACTTGACTGGCTTCCCAGAGTGCTGCAACCACAAGCTACCATCGGGCCCGCTCCCCTCACACAGGCTGGGGCCCTTCTGCCTTACACTGAGTATCTCACAGAATGTGAAGGAAGTTTATTTTTGAAATACACCTTGCAGCAAGCATATCATTTACAGACTTTAAACCACAAATTCATTTTGAGTGTGTTTTAAAATACATTGATTGAAATGAAAATAAATTTTTCCATGCCAGTTACATAACAGAATACCTTTCCAACTTTCACAGTCAGCAACTACTTTTTCCTTAAAATCTAACTTGCCACAGAATAATAGAAAAGGTAATAGACTTATCAAGGGATGTGCTCTTCTCTCTCAGAAAAGTTTGCATATGGTGGGAAGCACAGCACAAAGGAGAAAAAAAAACTCCTCTGATGTGCTGCAGTACCTCCACAGTGTACTAAAACAACTCCCTGATTTCACACTGTTTTTCTTCTAAATACATTATCCAGAGAAAGAAACTATTTAATAATCAGTTTTTTAGTTATTTATAATGCTGACATTAAAAATAGATTTACAATTGCAAAGGGCAATCCTTATATTTTCGATGATTAAGTATTTATATCTTTGTTTTATCAGTGACAAATCTGGAGAAAAAAACTAGAAACACATAAAATCAAGAATAGTAACGACTAAAATAAACTATGTCACTACATTGACTACTCAAAAGACTAAACACCACTCTAATTCACCAGTTGTCAACCAAGACTTATTTTAAAATCTAAGAAGATCCTTCCCAAAATTTGGAGGCTCAATTTAAAATGAAGGAGATCAATTTATCTCATGGAGCCTTGTGAAGATTTAAGGTGATATGTATGTACAATATCCAACACAGGAGTTTTAAAAAAATTACTCACTTTTTCCATTTTTGTGCCACTTATATTTATGACAGATATTGGCCCCAATTTATATAATTGTTTCAATATAATTCATTGTAATTAAGCAAAATATATGCATTCTAAAATCAAAATAGAATGAAAACTAAATAAGTACTATATTGCAAATGTTATATTCAAATATTTTAAACAACTTCCTACATTATATCATATATCAACTATCTGATATTTCTAATATCTAAAAGAATCTACAACCTAAAGTAGGTTCACATATTATATATTTCATTATCACTTGGTATTTTCCTAAACACATATACCTATAGTACAGTTTCATTTATAAGTTAGGCATTGTCAGGGGCTGACAAAACCTGAATATGGATCTTAGCAACCTCTGCATACAAGTTATTTCTCTTTCCCTATAAAAGTGATGAATTTTACCTTCTCACTGAAAGGAAACATTCTATTGCTTTGCTTCGGCATCTCTGAACTCTCAAGCAGTGAGACTTTAGTAAGTAAAATAAAGGTTTTGAACACAAAAGAACTAAGACACAAAACAGCTGGGCTGATAACCAAGATAACAGATGCTTAACAGATGGGTAGTGTATACAGCATATATTCCAGTTGGGATGGGACAGGATGGTGTAATATTTCATGATGCTACTTAGATTGGCACATAATTTAAGGTTAATGCATTGTTTCTTTCCGAAATTTTCTGTTTAGCATTTCGATGATAGCTGACTATGAGTAACTAAAACCATGAAAAGTGAAACCACAGATTATTATTGGGGGAAATTGGGGAGAAAAATGGTGAGCCAAAACCTTGCATTATCACAGATAAATAAAAATTTTAAAAAATCATCATTTATTCCAATTTCATATAACTTAAATGGTGGTATTATAAATACTACTATTTGATCCAAATAAAACCAAGGTAAATTTAACTCACATTCATGTAGACATACACATAAATAGTACATAAAAGGAAAAATGAGATGAGTGGAATCTCAATATATATTTGAAAGATCTGCATTTTAGTCCAGAGTCTGCTGCTTACCCCACTATTACCATGGCAGCTTGACACTTGGTGGGGATTTGTTTTTCTTTTTCCTTTTTAACACAAAATGGGGACCAAACCTCCCCTACAGAAAATAGTTGGGAGGATTAGGGCCTGAATTGTAAAACAAGCTTACTTAAATTTGATATTGAAAGCCTAAGAACTGTATAGACATGTGAGAATTGGGGATGTACAAAGCTTCTCTCAGATGACTGAATAATTATTTGAATCCCCCAAATATTAAAAAAGTGCTTCAGATTTGTCAAAACTCTTAAAAAGCTTCAAAGGTACAACTGACTTTAGAGTACAATTATTTTCATAAAATACAGTGCTCTGGAAAGATGGCAGAGATTTAATTTTGTAGTGATTTTAATAGTCTATGAATGTGATGGGAAGATAATTTTTATATATATATATATATATTTTTTTTTTTTTTTTTGAGACAGGGTCTTGCTTTGTAGTTCAGGCTGGCCCTGAGCTCACTCTGTAGCCCAGGCAGGCCTCAAACTCAGCAATCCGCCTGCCTCTGCCTCCCTAGTGCTGGGATTACAGGTGTGAGCCACCACGCCCAGCTGGAAAGATAACTTTTTAAACATGTAAATGTAAACCAGTGCCACTCCATATCTTGAAAAATTCTAGCAATTAAAACTAAGAAACTCATTAGCAATTGTGGAGAGATTATTTTTAAAGTAACTTTATCTGACCACTACTGTTATGATAACTGGCTTAGCTATGGTTGAATGTGTGTTTTGTTATACTGGCTTTCAGTTTGGAGCCCCTCCAAAATATTCTCCAAACTGTGGCTGATGCTCTTTGTAACAGGTAAATCTCTTGGCTAAGAACTCATAATGGTTTCGGATTTCACTCAGAATAAAGTCTGAATTCTTCTCTGACCTAAGGTGAGAAGATGCAGTGTTAGTAACTGGCTTCAGTGAATCTGACCAACCTTATCTCATGTCACTCAGTCCTTTGTTGATTACACCTCTAGACAAGCAAAGTCCAGTGGAAATGGAATGAGAGGCACAAATACAATTTTAAGTTTTCCAGTGAGACTTCTGATAAGTTTAAAAAGTATATTTAATTTAATCTAACTCACCCAAAACATGATACTATTATAAAACCATTTCATCATCCACAAGATATTTTAGATTCTTTTGGTTATATGTTGGCATGTATTTTACACTGACAGCATGAATTCATTGAGAAACGCCACCACACGTGGGCATTACTTTACTCTGTTTAGGGTGGGCACATCTGAAATATTAACTTATTGCTGAATCATGTATATCTAATCATGTTCTGGTTTGCATCAGACCATTTATACACACAATTATGGAAAAGGGCTGGCAGATTAACTTACATGCAGGGGAAAGATAAACAATTATTTTAAATTACTACATAAACCAAATAAACATGCTGATGAGGTATAACGAAATCCTCATTTCAAGAAAGCCACTTTTATAAAGTTCAAAAGAACAGTTATTTCATTTAAAATTTTAAGTATCATCTAATGAAAAAGTACTTTATTAAATTCAAACAGAATTATGTCTAATACTCTTACTTTTCAAGAAAGTGTTATGTTAATTGTCATTTCATTTGGCATTTACTCTTGTAGAGTAAGATTATTTAGTCTTTTAACAGTCTCAAAAATTTATAACTGCCGGGCCTGGTGGCTCACGCCTGTCATCCCAGCACTAGGGAGGCAGAGACAGGAGGATTGCTAAGTTTGAGGCTTGCCTGGGCTACATAGTGAGCTCAGGGCCAACCTGAACTACAAAGCGAGACCCTGTCTCAAAAAACAAAACAAAACAAAACAAAACAAAATAAAATTTATAATTGATAAGAAATTATGCTATTAAAGGGTGAAGACAAAATCTGGAATCTATAAATGAGATCTGAAGAAAGCTCAAAAGGATATCTACATGTTAAACATATCAAATTTTATCCTTTGACCTCTGACCTCCCATTTACCAAATTATTTACTAAAATTCTAAAGTGAGGCTCATGATTAATTTAGAAAATTTACACTTCTACGTGGAAAAGTAGACATGGGAAGTTATATATAGTTTTGATATATATTTTAATAAAGTCAATAATAAAAAATAAGCTGATCAAGAGATAATACATATTCCCTGGAAGAGAAAAATAATACTAATGTGTTGATTGTTTTTTAGGTTTAATTTTTTGTTGTATTGCTTTTTTGAGATGAGCACTTAATATGTGTGGTTCAGGCTGGTCTCAGTCTCACTGTATAGCTCAAACTGGCTTTTAACTAGCACCAACCTCCTCACTCAGACTCCTGAGCTCAGGGAATACAGACATGCATAATCTGGTAAAAATCTGAGAATAAACCAATAGATCAAAAAGAAGATTAAGAGTTTAAATGAAGCTGGGAGTGGTGGCTCACACCTGTAATCCCAGCACTCAGGAGGCAGAGGCAGGAGGACTACTGTGAGTTTGAGGCTTGCCTGGGCTACATAGTGAGCTCAGGGCAAGCTTGAACTACAAAGTGAAATCCTGTCTCAAAAAACTAAAAAAAAAAAAAAAAAAAGTTTAAATGGAGCTACACCATGCTATAATTAAAAGATAAAGACTATATCAGTAATCTTGCATGTAATACCCAAACAGCTCTATTATATCATACTATCATGGCCTATTCAAGTCCTTTAGTAAGAAAAACATAACAATAGAGAGTATAGCTGTCTTATACACAGGCCCATGAATCCACACAAAAATTCATCTTATATATAATGTCCCAAATATTATTCATTTCTAATTTAATTTTCATAATAACCTAAAGACTATTTTTTAGAATGGACAATTGCCATTAAGGGAGGCAAACTTGCCTCTAAACCTCGTCAATTTTAGGAAGGTCTGCAGATTGCTTTTTCACCAATGGGGTGTAAAAATATACCAGAAAGAGTTTAACTGCCATCCCTTACTTGTAAGCTAACAAACAGCTGTGACTCTGAATCAAGCCAAGTGCACAAACCCCATCTCCATTCTCCACTAGTTTCCCCACTAGCTCTATGTTTAGTAAACTTCAAGCTCTAGCTGCTTATTCACTTATTCTCTACACAAAACCTAGTCCCTAATTAAGACCTGAGCAAAGAAGGCCTATTCCATTCATTGTTGTGGTGTATCTAGTTTTGTCAGCCCCTTGAACTAGGCACTTTTTGGATGGATTTTCTTGGGTATTTATCAGATATGACCTTCAAACTCCCATGCTATTCATGGACCTCTCTGTAAGCAATCTAGTTGGACTACTTTTTTTTTTTTTGCCAATTCAGCATTTAATTATCCTCAGAGATCACACTCTGTTAGTCTCCTCAGAGTCACTCAATGCCTGAGTATCAATTAGCTGCTTCCTTTCTCAGCCAAGTAATAACCATACTACTGAAGCAAAAACTGCCACAAGATATTAAATAGCAACAGACTCAAATGTATTTATTGTTAACATTATTCACAAATTTATTGTAGATACAATAATCCTATATACATTTTTCTTCTTCAGAAGTTAAACTGTTATTATTTGCTGATGACATGATTCTCTATATAGAGAATCCCAAATACTCAACCAAAGACTGCTAGACTTAATTGCCAAATTTAGTAGTGTAGCTGGATATAAGGTCAATGCTCAAAAATCAACAGCCTTTGTATACACAAACAATAGACTCACTGAAAGAGAATTTGGGGAGTGAATCCCTTTCCCAATAGCATCCAAAAAAATAAAAAAATAAAAAATATCTAGGAATCAGTCTAACAAAGGAGGTGAAAGACCTCCACTCCAAAAACTACAACACTCTGAAAAAGAAGATTGAAAAGGATGTCAGAAAATGGAAAAACATCCCTTGTTCCTGGGTGGGGAGAACCAACATTGTCAAAATGGCTATACGCCCACAACTACTATACAGGTTCAATGCAATTCCAATTGAATCCCAACACCATACTTCACAGAGCTAGAGAATATAATTCAAAAATTCATCTGGAATCACAGGCACCCCAGAATAGCAAAAGCAATTCTAAGCAACTGGGACATGGCAGGGGGTATTAGGATCCCCAATTTAAAACTGTACTATAAAGCTACTATGATAAAAACAGCATGGTACTGGCAAAGAAACAGACCTGAGGACGAGTGGAATAGATTAGAAGAACCAGAAACAACTCCAGATAACTAAGCCACCTCATTTTTGACAAAGGAAATAAACATCCTCAATGGAAGAAAATCAGCCTCTTTAACAAATGGTGCTGGAAAGGCTGGGCTTTAATCTGACAAAAACTAAAGCTAGGGCCAGAGATTTAGCTCAGTGGGTTCCTGTGCCTGCCTCGCAAGTGCAAGGTCCTGAGTTTGATTCCCGACAACCACATACAATGCTAGGCGTGGTGACTCACGCCCACCAGCAATCAATACCACATACCACAGTGCCGGGTGTGGTGGCTCACGCCTGTAATCCCAGCACTTGGGAGGCAGAGGCAGGAGGATTGCTGAGTTTGAGGCTTGCCTGGGCTCCACAGTGAGCTCAGGGCCAGCCTGAACTACAAAGGGAGACCCTGTCTCAACAAAACAAAACAAAAACCTAAAGCTAGACCTATCTCACCATGTACTAAACTAAAATCACCATTGATTACAGACATAAGCATTAAAACAGAAACACTAAACCTACTGTAATAGGTAAAACCCTTGGAGACATTGGCTTAGGGTTAGATCACAGACATGTACATACTGTATCTTTTCTCTGGCATGAGAACCTGTAGATGTGAGTTCTATAATTTATGATAGATTTTGTGAAATAGGAAATATTCGAAGGGAAAGTGGTAGGGAAAAATAATGAGGGGAAAGACTAAATATGATTTTTTAAAAAAGCACATGTATATAGGGGTGGGGTTTGTAGGGTGGTTAGGGATATGGGTAAAAATGACAATTAACTGGTGTCATATACTGGTACAAATTCCCCAATGTTGAGTATGGTTGTGAGATGTATATAAAATGTGCCAGTAAATAATTCAATTATAAAATAAAAATATTTTTCTTCTTTAATTTTTATACTTTTCTTGGTGATATCCAATATTTTGTCATTCATTCATTCATGACACAAATACTGGGTGTACCCCCAACAGAAACAAACCTCGACTGTGTTTGTGGTATATAACTGTATATTACCATATGTGCAATCCTTCTCCTTCAGTATGTACAACGTCATCTACCTTAATATACATTCTATGTGATCAGAAATTTATTATGTCAGACCGGAGATTTAGCTCAGTGGTTCCAGTGCCTGCCTAGCAAGTGAAAGAGCCCTGGTTCAATTCCTGATAACCGCATACAACACCATGTGTGGTGGCTCACACCTGTAATCCTACCACTTGGGAGGCAGAGCCAGGAGGACTGCTGAGTTTGAGGTTTGCCAGGCCTACAAAAACATAGTGAGCTCAGGGCCAGCCTAAACTACAAAGTGAGACCTTGTCTCAAAAAAAAAATAAAATAAAAAAAATATATATATTATGTCTACAAATAATATTTGGGTAATATTAATTGAACTGAACTTTAGAAACATAACATTAAATAAGAGTTTAAGGGAGGGGCAATAACTTTTTTTTAAAGATAGGTATAAATAATTTCTGTTCTAGCCCTACTCAAATACTTAATTTTATAAAAGGGATTAAGTAGCAACTTATTGAAAACCACATGCTCAGCAGTTAAAATAAACTTTATACTTATTTCTAAAGCTTCTGCTCAAAGAACTCTATCCACATCTAGTAGATATTGGATATAAGAGAAAATAAATTTTCCTTTCAAATGGATTCAGATAAGTGTCATTCATATAAAGTTATTCTCATGACATTTCCTGGCTTAAATTAGTATTATCATAATATTTATAAAGTTATTCTCATGACATTTCCTGGCTTAAATTAGTATTATCATACTATTTTAAATATGTGCATTCTCCAGGACTTAACCTACCTAGATCTCTCCAACTAAAGTTTACCATTTTCTTGGATGTTTAGAAACCTTGTTGATACTGCCTAACAAGCATAATTATCTTAACTCATAAAATGATACTATAATAGATTTCACAGTTTAAAGAAATTCAACATTCCTGTAGGTCTACACATAAGGAAAAAAAAATGGAGGCAACGTGGAGGAACCTAAGCACAAATTTGAAGAAGAATGTAACTGGCTCAGCAACTACTC
Source organism: Thryonomys swinderianus (assembly GCA_004025085.1). NCBI lineage: Eukaryota > Metazoa > Chordata > Mammalia > Rodentia > Thryonomyidae > Thryonomys > Thryonomys swinderianus. The sequence continues at coordinate 20,127 of PVIC010002462.1, forward strand.
TGGAAAATAATCTAAACAGTTTCTAGACTTGTTAGAAAATTGAATTTCTATTCCTTCAGTACACAGACTAAGAACAGAGCTTAAGCTAAACATTCACTTCTATGAGCGTAGAACAAACTATAGCTATAAATAGACAAAGAAGAAAGTATGCGGAGAGTATAAATATTCTGTATTCATCCGTACAAATATTTACTGAGCAGCTAATATGGGCCAGGTAAAGTGCTAAGCATTATAGACATGTTAGTAAAATAAAATATAGCCCTTGATTGTTAAAAATAATTTTCAACTCCAACAAGGAAGAGGAGGATGAACAGAAAACATAAACATTTATTTTCTACTGGACAATCTACCCCTTCCAACCTTTATCTAACATATATATATATATATAAATATATATATTTATATATATAAAATCTTATAAGTAAAATGTACATACAGTATAAAGTATTTCTTTTGAGACTTTTAAAGATTAAAGATTCTTAAATTTTAAGGCAACTACAATATGAAAAGCTAAAGATTAAACTAGAAAGAGGTTAAGAACATTTTTATTCTGGAAAATTAAATATCCTAATTATTAGTTCTATTTTCCTTCTACATTTTCTGATATTTTTTCAATAAGAGAAAACCTACGAATGAAGTGTATAGAAACATAGTACTAATGAGTTTCATGAGTATATTCAATTTGAAAATATCTGATTTCCTTTATAAATGACATAATCTGAAATAGTTAATTTTAGTCACTGTGCACCCACTTTCCTTAAAAGATTCTGAGAGCAAGTATAGATTAATGACCATAGCCAACCCCGACAGAAGAGCTTTATGTTATAATTAATATGTAGAGAACAACCAGACATGCATTTAAATAGAAGCAAAATGTAATCTAACAAATGTAAAACTATATGTTAATTTCAAGAATATGCAAGTAAATAAAACAATTTTTCTTCCATCAGTGTGTTAGTATGAGCTATTTGCTTTCTTAAAACAAGTGTTCTGATTTATCACAGGATCGGGATGGGGACAGAGCAAGGCAAAGGGCATTTGTAGTTTACATGTGGCAAGAGGCTTAGGCAAAAATTTCTTCTCTCCCCCTCAGTATAGATTTATACACAACCTACAAAGCGCTGCTACAGCCACATCTCAAGAACGCCTGAAAAGACCAAAGGGTCCAATTCTGACCAGATAATTGTAATAACTTGTAAAATGTTAAAACATTTACTCAATTCATAATAGGCGATCCCAAATTGTGTATAACAAGCCCATCTGAAAAAGTCACAGGAATTTTAAGAAAGAATATAATTTCTTTTATCACAATGGAATAAACGGGACCATGTTTACACAAAGCAAACTGGCAAATGAATAGTCAATACTATATTTAATTTTTAATACAGCTTAAGATGGTATACTGCCACCTCTTCATCAAAATCTCTTTCCTATCTTTTACATTACATTAGACCTTTAATATGATGTACTCAAAAGTAATTTAAAATAATTTTGTAAATTATGCCCGCAACCACCTCTAAGATTTCTCCCATTTTATAGTTAAAAACCTTACGGTACTCGCCTGAATTTCACCCTGACTGACACACTTCAAGCAGAAAGCAGATTACCGCCTCAGAACACATTACAGGGTTCATTATCAACCAGGCTATGTACCCAGTAACGCTTTCTGCAAAATTATCTTATTCTAATGAACTCCTGGACTGAAGTAAATAAAGCTGTATTCTAGTGCTCTTACATACTTTTCATTCATTTATTCCCTTTTTCTCTACTTAGGTTTATAGCATGTGCCATAGTAAGAGTGCATGTTAAATATTCCTGAAGTGTCACAATATGTAATACAATAAAATAGATTACAGCCCTACCTTTCTTTCACAGCAGTAGTGCCAAGCACAGGTACACCGAAGCAATCAATTTGTTCTGCAGACAGTAAGGCTTTCATAGAATACTAATGCCAAGTCTTTTCTTTCTCTTCTCCCTTGACTCCCCAATGCCCGGGTCCCGACCAATACAAGGAGGAGGGCGCAAGTCTTCTGCTGAGACAACCACAACTACTAATCAAGGATACGTGAACAAGGGCACAGGATTACACCTCCACCGGGCTTGAGTCTGGGGTTGAGAGCAGCTAAACACATGCACAGCATGGTGAAAATGCACGCACGCATGCACACACACAAACACACACACACACGTTATGAAAATACAGATGTGTCTACTTCAGTAAACTAATTCATCACACTTTTCCACTTTTTCATTTCAGGGACACAAAATTACTTCTTGTTGAACCAAGGGTTTAGACTGTCAGTTCTCTAAAGCAACTCTTTTCCCACAGATAACAATCATGATTAGTATATTCTGCGTTAAACTGCTCGCTATTTTAAAACAAGACATTTTTATAAATGGCACTATTCTGTACAGTTCTTCTGGACTTCCATTTTCAAATGTTAACATGGGGTTAAGACATTCAGTATATATTCTTATGATTTCACATTTTAAATGTTTTATAATAGTTTAATACTACTTCAAGAAAAGTGTGCGCATTACTAATAATGAAAGATATCCAAAGATATCTATTTACTTTGAAGACTTTTGCATCGGATATAACCTCACACTATTTAAAAAATATCTTCAAGTTTGAAAAAGTAATTGAAAAGGCATCTTTAACATTTTATAATGACAGTACTGATAGCACAGTGGCATATCTGACCTCACAAATCTAAAGCTTTAAGGCTCTTTTCAATTAGGCATTTTGGTTTGGTATTTTTTTTTTTATTCAAAGCGTGAAAAGGTATGTCAATCAATGGCTGGGGTGAGGACAGTAGTTGTTATATATTATTTAACACATACACTACTTTCTTTTAATTTGCAGGCCAGAATTTTCAAATAACTCTTCAAAAGTATTGATAGTCAAAGGGCTACAAACTAAGCAATAAGAGCAAAATACTCTGAACATATGAAAGAAACTTCTTAGGAAGCTTTCTAAACCAGCACTATTTTCATGTAAACAATTACTTTACCACTGTTCAATCTGTCTTACTGTGCACTTTTCTTTTTTCTTAAAAAAGTAGGAACAATTATGAAATAGTAGGAATTCAATGAAATATTGCAATAACACTTAATCGATACTGATGTATTTGTCCTTGACACACTGACCATGTCATCAGACTGCTGTCATGTGATATCATGTCATTTCTCCACCTGGCTCATGACCTTGTCCTCTAAATGACCTAAAGCTTCCCTCAAGTAGCAGGAGGCCCCTCCCCGCTGTCTCAGCAAGGTCGAATGGGTCAGCGTGTCCTCATCTATAATCCACCACCATTTGTCAGCAGGGAGGCTGGAGGAGGCCGGCTTGCTACAAGGGGAGAATGCCCAATTAGGCAGCTGTCACACAAAGCATAGGCTGCAAAATTATCCCCTGTCAAAAGAAAGAGCAGCTGCGGGTGCCAATTACAGCAACCTTTCAACCCTTTAGGTACTGGAAACTACACAGAAGTAAATGAAGAACAATTAGTGATAACAAATCGATGAATTAGGACAGTAAATTAGAAATTACTAGCAGGTGAGCTTAGGTCATACATGACATTTAAGGCATACCAGACTCCAGGCAAGAGAAAGAAGCAGTGAATCACACTCTTTCCTTGCATACACACATCCTTTCCAACATTTTCTTACAAACGTGAAATCTTTTAAAATAACATACTTAAAATATACACATAGCACATGTGTACACATACACATATATGTGCACAAACATACATATATGTATATGTATGTATATAGATGTATGCATCTTTTTCTTTTTGTGAACCCAAAAAAACTCTGTGAAGGAGGAAAATCTCTCCACAAAACAAGTGCAGTAAATTCTGTTACTCTTACACAATCTCATGTTATAACCTTAAATTTAATTTTAAATTTTTAAAGTATGACACAAAATATCAATTCAAATAATCTCATTTCAAATACTGTACATCTTTAAAAAGTAGTGCCCTGATTCTACTTTAATCGCATTTACAGAAAAAAAAAGCCACTGGTGAAAGTAACTATGAATTCTGTGGAAACTGTTCTGCTAATGTTGAAGTAGAATTTCTCTATAGGAGATGATTTTATGTACAAAGAAATGATACCATGTACAAAATGTATGCAGAAACTATAAAAGTACTCAGATCATTTGGCTCTCATCCTGCAGAATGGGTTCACATTGTATCTCAAGTACAGAAACTCAATTCACTTGGGCTCACCCAACTAACGTTATTTAGTAGCTGGCAGCAGTAGGCAACAAGAGGAACAACAGGGAGAAACAAGCATCACATCAGATAGTGGCTGGACTGTGGCTTTTGAATGTGCACTGTAATTTCTAAAGACACAGGGCTAAACTGGACAGCTAGAGCACAATGCATGAAAGTGACTAAGAAAAAGAAGAAGAAATTGTGAGGTAATAAAGAAGCACTTTACTCACCCCCTGAATACATTATAAATAAATCAAAGCAGCCAGAGCGAAGAGTGTACCTGTAATTCCTAGTTCCTAAATCAAGCCATTTAATAAAATTTCCAGGAAATAAATGGCAAAGAAGAAAACTTCTCCATTAAAAGTTTATCTAAAAATTTGATTTAGAAATTATGTTTCAGTCTTGTAAAATGGGGCATTCATAAAACTCTTAAATTAGAACCCTCTAAATGCAGCCAAAGAAATTCAAAGAAATGGCAAGTAGACAGAAATGAAAGAGTTAAGGCCTTTAGAATTCAGCTTCCATCATACATGGGTGACTATCTCTTTAAATAATTTAAATCCTCTCCATCAACTACAAAGCTGTTTTGAAGCCATTTAGCTTTGTTCTTTACATGTGTTCTAATTAAGAAATGACCTTGTCATCACACACACCAGAAATCCGGGATTATTTCCTACAGCAAAAATTCACAAAGCCCCCCAAAAAGAAAGAGAGGGATGCGGGAAAAAAAAAAAAAAGACTTCTTCCTCAGTTCCTCACTAAAGGAAGTTGTTGGTTGGCTGAACGCTGAAGCAGTTTCTCCGCCTAATTTTTTTTTTGTTGTTGTTGAATGTCACAGGGCGGGTTAGTGTGACCTTGAGCTGCATCAGCAGCACAGCAAGGGTCGAGATGCCTGCAGGCGCCCTTGTACTGGATTTGCAAGACAAAAACCTTCAAACTGGCTGAAGGACATCTTAAATCTCTTCAAAGGTTTTTGGAACTAATCTGGGCTGCTCTTAGCAGGATCTGTGCCAGTGTGAGAAGCAAAATTAAAAACAAGGTCTTTGACAGGATGTTGTCTCCTCTTAACCCTTCTTAAGCAGAACAGAACAAATCACAAGCATTCAGGGGAGATGGTTTACCTAGAAGCATTCTTTCATAACAAATTATGTAAGCAAGCAATCACAAAGGATGAGGCAGCTATTAGTCCTCAAAAGTAAACAACCATTTCATTATGTGTATTAAAGAATTCTTGAGGAAATTTTCTTGACCATACTTTCAATGTAATGAATACAAAATTTAAAGCTCTTTTTGTATCTTTTAGATATGTAGCACAGTGACAGGTTAAAACTAAGTAAATATTTCCATAAACAGTAATCTCTGTAAAATTTCCATCTTTTTAAAAAACAAGTTTTTTTAGCTACATAAATCTGAAACTTTTGGCATATTGCATATAGCTTACTAAAATCATGAGTAAATGCAACCACATCATATGATTATTAAATTTATTTCCAACATAACAGTGCACTGGTAAGAGGGCAAAAACAACCCATGAGAATACCTAAAGTGGGCACCCATGAAACACGGTGGTGCAGTTTCAGTCTTGTTAGGACACTCTGCTCTGGTGGGGTTAGCATTTCCAATGCAAAGGCCCAGAGACAAAGTGCTAACACCCGTGGTAGACTGTTACTGTTTGCACACCCCCCAAGTGCAAGTGTTAGAAAGTTAATCCCCCAATTCATATGTTAATAGTATTTGCAGGTGGAGCCTTTGGGAGGTGATTAGGATTAAACGAGATCTAAGGACTGAGGCACCCTGATGGCATAAACAGCTTCAAAAGGAGAAAAGA
>PVIC010002462.1:26277-77396 GCA_004025085.1 Thryonomys swinderianus
TTTTTTTTTGCTTTTTGGAGACAGGGTCTTGCTTTGTAGTTCAGGCTGGCCCTGAGCTCACTATGGTGCCCAGGCAAGCCGCCGCGAACTCAGCAATCCTCCTGTCTCTGCCTCCCGAGTGCTGAGATTACAGGCGTGAGCCACCACGCCCAGCATTATATGTGGTAACCGGGGATCGAACTCAGGTCCTTACGCTTGCAAGGCAGGCGCCGGAACCACTGAGCTAACCCTCCGGCCCATCCTCTTCTTTTTTCTTTTCTTTTTTGTTTTTTGGCTGTGGATTAGAACCCAGGCCTTCCTATATTTCATTAAAATAAGAGAACACAGACTAAATCAAAGATATTTGGTTCTTCAGATATCTTTGAATTTTAAGTAAAGAAGTTTTTAAACAGTTACTCTAAAACAAGAAAACAAGTAGTACTAGTTCTCAGAAATACTTCAATGGAACAAATACTTAAATGCAATAGTCTAAAATCAGTGTGCTTCCAATCTACATACAATATTAGTTTATCATCAATGGATGCAAGGTATATCAGGATTTGGTCTAAAGGTCCAGTATGTTTTAAATGTGTTTCTTCTGTACAAAACAGAATTCAAGATTATACTGAATAATAAGCATACTTTCTTTCATTTGGATTGATTTGGATACTTTCCAAATGCAACAGGAAAAGCATAGAGTTATATCATAAATATATAATATGTAAGAGAGCACAATGCATGTGAATTTTATGGTATAAAAGGACAAGGAGTAGGTATTTTGCAAATTCCATGACTAAAACATGTAAAAAGTGCTCTAGAAATACAGGATAAGCTATAACTGTTTTTAGTTCATATGTGTACATGCAGGTCGTGGTGAATGATGGTTAAAGAAAGAGCACTGGAAGGAAGGGAAGAGGTGAATATGACACAGGAAGGGTATCCTCATGGGCTAGAAGATTAGGCTGGAACCATCAGTGAGACCAAGAACTTTGAGTCAAGGCCATGGCAAAGAGCTGGCCTTGATCTGGTAGGCAGCAGAAGCCAATAATACAATTAAACACTTATTTAAAACAAAATCAGAAAATCTGGGAGTTGACATAGTGGAGAGAAAAAAACTGTAGGATAGTACACAGAAGGAATCACAATGAAAATAAGGCAGAGGCAAAAAAGCTGAAGAAATTTCTGAAAATAATAGAGGCTGATTTGAATATTTAGAAACCAACCTGTACAATATAAATAGCAAAAGACAAAAATGGTTAAAATAATTGCTAAAAGGACTTGTTCAAAGTTTCAAAAAAAGAATAATTCCTGTGAAGGTTCTTAATAGAATCAGATACTCATGAAAATCTGAATTTTGTACATTTCAAATACTACTAACTATGGAGTAAGGGGTGTACTTATTAATACAACAACATGTACCTTTTCTGAACAGAGTGAGAGAGATGTTTGGCTTCAATTATAATATGGTTGCTAGAGCTAAAATTTTTATCTACCACTAAGGAGAAAAAAAACTTACTCAACAAATATTTACTGAGAGTCTACCACGTTCAGGACACAGACTTTAAAGATTAAAATTTCCCAGCCTTCTGTGAGTTTTGTGTTTCAAGATTATCACTCATAAGGCTACCAAGTTCCCAAATTAAAGCTCACAACATGACATCATCATCCAAAAAAGACTATGAGTAAAATGGGCTGTCAGTAAATCAAAGTCTTAATAACAGCCATCTTGGTACTTGCATCCAGCTCAAAGGCACACAATGCATTCCCGGAACTCTCAGGGAAGACCCAGGAGCTACGTAATTTGAACAGTCATTAAATACTCTAGAGACTGACTGTCCTGCTAAGACCTCAGCAAGAATTTAACAGGGTATCAGCCAAGGTAAGAAGGTAGGGAGTGAAAAAGAACAGAAGTCACTAAGCCCAAATAAATATATTCCAGAGAGCAGATTGTACTCTCAGGGATCAGGTGAAGGCAAGTGGAGGGAAAGGTCACAGAAGGGAGAGAAAGATAAACTTGAAGGGGAGCCTATCACTTTCTCCTCCAGAGGCATCAAATTCATTCTGTTAAGTCATTAAGAAAATTACCAGTCCTTCAAAACTTGTGGAATAAAGAGAATCCTCACAGGAGAACTAGTGGAAGGTGCCCTAGTTATGAAAAGGGTTAGCACTTAAAAGCCAGGGTTCCTGACGGGGCACAACTAGAAATGACCTTAGGAGTATCCACAAATAAAACAACTTCTCCTTGAGTAAACATCTCTGTCTTATGACTGCCAAGCCAGTCTGGTAATAAGTTCCAGCATATTCTATGTCTAGACATTAATAGAAGAGTAGGTAATATAAACCTTGAAGATTTTTTTAAAAAGTAATTTACAAACACAAAACCTAGGTCACATCTTTAAAATAAAGAACATTCTGTTGGGAAGTGGAAAAAATGCCTGCCAGACAGCAGTCCTCAAAATGTGCTCCTCATGGCTGATTCAGGAGGTGCAGGTCAAGATTATGTCCATAATACTAAAATGTTATCTGCTTTTCAGTGTTTTTTTCTGCTGAGTGTAGAATCCAACTGTCCAGAGGCTACATATGTGTCATTATTCTGATGGCTAATTAAATGAATTCTTGTGTTTTTAATATTTTCTGTTTAAATTGCTAATATGGTAAACATCAGGTAATGTGATTCTCACAAACAAAAAGCTCTTGGGTCTTCAATAATTAATAAAGAGTGTACAACTGCTGTTTTACTAAAGTAAAAGTCTAGCTTTAAGCAAAATGTGTATTTTCTAATTTCAAGAATTTCCACTATAATTATGCTAGATACAGAAAGTTCTCTATGCAGAAATGTCCAAGACACATATGGGGCAAAAATGACCTTTTCAGAAAGATTAGTAGATTAAGGAATAAGCTACTTTTTAACTTTGTAGTTACTGTTATTCTATATTTACCATATGTGAACTAACAAACACAAACATGTTTATAATCACCTGTGTCTTAAAGACTTACAGAGATAATTAAATAAACCAGTTTTATTGAGTTCAGAATCTTGTCAGAAAAAATATAATCAATAACAAAGTGAAATGGTATTTATGAAGAACAAGAGACAAGATGAAAAAGGAAACCTTAGACACCTAAAAAATGCATAATAAGCTCTACTGTTAGAAACACACCAATTTCAGATGTGCAGACCTCAAACTAACATTGTTGAAGGGCAAATGTGCAGAGAATCAAGGAGAATATCAGGTTTACTACAATAAATTCAAATAAAAAGGGCTAGGGTCTGTGTAAGAAAGGAATGGAAAATGACAGAATGATCAAGAAAAATTTTAATTATCTTAATCACTTCATTTGAAACACAAAAGAAAAAAATATGAGTTGATATGGAGGTTACCTATAGCAGTGATTTTTCCTCCCAAAATAATGTTATATTAAGTAAAAGTCTTAAGGAAAATCAATTCTTAAAAGGTACAAAATTTAGAAGAAACATTAATTTATATTAATACCCTCCATTGTAATAGGGAGTTATGATTGACAGGAAGGACAGTTATTTTTCTATGTTCATTATGCTACTTGGAATCACTACATTGTGCCTAATCAGAAGTCACACAAATACACTGGGGTTTTAGGAAGTTCTAGTGGCTCTGAGAGACTGCAGCAAAGACATCAGTAAAGAGGGAAATGGTAAGGCTCTGAAGTAAGATGCTTGGTTGTCACAGAAAATGACCAGTGAGAGAAGGCAATATGTGAAATTATCATTTGAAGCCAGGATCCGGATTTCCTTACAAGGGTCGTCCCTGAAGCACAGGAACACCAATGTCAGAACCAAGTGGGTTATGACAATTAATTTCAACTAAGATGATTTCATTGTGGGTTGATTTTGGTTTCACCAGTACCATGTTCCACTAGCAACAGCAGAGAAGTTTGAACACATTTCACAAAATGTAAACACAAGCATTACATTAATCCCATGCATCTGTAATTTTGTTTCTCCACTATTATCACCACTCAGCTTGGTCAGTATAGCATATTAAGTTAGAGTGATAGAGAGGTAAAACTTTAATTACAGTTTGTTATTATAATTTCTTATGTTAGTTTATTATGTTAATTTAATATGTTAGTTCTTATAGATCTTATTATGGTATACTTAGAAATTAAACTGTATCATGCATAAAGGCAAAAGTATGGTACCAGAGGCCTAGGATTCCATACTATGCATGATTTTAGGTATCCACTAGGTATTTCAGCATATACTCCTATGGATAAAGAGGATCCTTGTTCTTTCAAGAAGATTCTTTAAAATTTGAGGAACTTCCATGTATTTATTTAGGTAACCTGATCAACCTGGCAACATGGCCTGGCAGAATCAGCTGAATCACAGATTTTGATATCATCATGTAAATGCCTCAGTGTTTATTTTACTACTTAACTACTTTTACATTTGTTTAACTAGCCATCAAAATAATTTAACCAAATGAGAAAGGAAAAGTATAATAAAGAACATTTTTCAGTGCAAAATCATGACATGTAACATTAAAAATTCCTTGTGGTGGGAAAATTAGTATGTTCAAGTATTTAAACCAGATTGATTAATGGTGAATTATCTGTTAGCCAAGACACTTATTCCCCATTTAATGTCATCAGTTTACATCAAAATTAGCTAATACTACATACTAAACTAAGTAGAATACAAGAAATATATGGAGTCCCATAACACAATAAAGGGTAAAATTTAGTTTTTTGGGTATGATATAGGATGACTCATAGAAAGAGCTAAGAAGTGTGGAAGGAAAATCTGATCTAAGTCACAAAAACCTTTTATAAACACTTCATGTTTATATGGTTCACAATATTCAAGAGTGAAATTCTTTTTTGAATCTCTGAGATCTCATTCAGTAGTACACTACCATTTTTGGAGTGATTATCCTCTAAAACAAACTACAGTAAAACTTCATGAAACCTATTAATTCAAAGTCTTCAACTTGTTAAATACTGTCTACCAGATACTCCTTGGAAACATAGTTCACTCATTTTTGGAAGGTTTACTGAAAAGGCACATAATTTGTTCCAACATTTCCCTATTGAGTTTATTTGAACACAGATACCTCATTCAAATGAAAAATAGATTAACAAAATACACTATAAGAACATTTGACATATTTATCTCTTAAAGTTTAAAAATAATATACAGAGGTCACAAGTAAAATTTGGTTTTTACATGTTTTTGAAGCTATTCACTACTCAAAATCTTTTCTTTGTTGTTGTTTGTTTTGTTTTGTTTTGTTTTGAGACAGAGTCTCACTTTGTAGTTCAGGCTGGCCCTGAACTCACTAGGTAGCGCAGAGTTGTCTCAAACTCAGCAATCTTCCTGCCTCTGCCTCCTGAGTGCTGGGATGACAGACATGAGCCACCACACCCAGTATTGTGGTGTGTGGTACAGACTGCTGGTGGGCATGGATCACCAGGCCCGGTATTGTTGTATGGGGTTATACTGGATCGAACTCAGGACCTTGCGCTTGTAAGACAGGCACTGGAACTACTGAGCTTTATCTCCGGCCCTCATAAATCTTTTTTAATTTAGAAGTAAGATCTACATTTGATCATTTCCTAAAATTTCATATCTACTAGCTTCCTATGCTTTATTTACCATATTATCAATTAAATGATTATTGCCTATCATTCTGGGAAATATTTAGTAAACTGACAGTGCTTACAAAGTAAAGTAACAAGTTAACTGTGTCATAGAGTGCAGAAATACAGTAATATCATGGTTCATGAACTTAATTTGTTCCATGATTTTGGAAACAAGGGCCACATTCATGTTTGCAGTTTTATTTGTCACCTTATACAAAGTGTGCAAATGAAAAAAACCTGTCAAATGCTTTTGTTTGCAAACTAAATTGTTCACAAAAGCATTTGTGAACCATGGTGCCACTGTATACATTACTCAAATATTTATTTTAATAAAACTAAAAGTTGAGAAAAAAGTTTCACTATCAATTTTCCTTCATCAAATAAGCAAATTTCAGACTATCAGCCAATTATTAAAACAACTGTACCTGAATGAAAGAATTTTTAGTATTTATAAATAAAAGCCTTATTGATTTAAATTTTAATTTAGAGTGAGAAAATACACGAAGATGTGAAAAAATTACTAGAAACCAAGTAAGTACTTCAAATCTTTTAAAATGTTTTAAAGACTTTCTTAGTGAAATTACAGGAGAATGTAAGAATTGAGGAAGAGTTATTAAAATAACTTCCTCACTGGGTCTTCTACATATTATAATAACAGCAAAGAAAAAGGGATAAATAGTATCACTAGATAACCATATTATGTCTACAAGTAAAGAAAAAATTTGGCTCAAACTGACCATTCCATTTTAAAATACCATGGTTAATTAAAATACACTTTAAGATGATATATCTGCCATCTCTGTTCAGAGTAGAGTTTTATGATAGCTTTTCACACTTTACATGGATTACTTCTGCCCAGAAATAAATAGCACAATATCCAGGAACGTAAGGCATGACAAATTCATTATGGTTGTAGCTATACTAGAAAACATGAGAGTTAATTCAAGTGGAATTAACAACTCCCCATGCACTATTGTTCACTGCTCATCTACTTTGTTAACTTAAACCAACTATTACACCACTTCTCAGAAATATTTTAAGAGGTAATCATTTTACCTAATTTCAAAAGTAATCATTGACTTACACTATATATATTAAACCCACAATAATAAAACATGTATTTTCCCTCAAAACAATAATTAACTTTTTTATCTGAATTCAAATAGCTATTTGAGGTTTTATATTAACTATTTTCTGTAGGTTTTGGTAAAAACAAATCACTTTGTCTTTCAAGCCTTCCAGGCCCTCTCTCCAGAAATTATCTACCCATTATATTCTTAAAAATGCTATGATTTTTATAGAATTTAATCACTTTACTGTTTGATCACATTTACCTATTTGCATTTGTCCTTTCCTTCTAACTTCCTTAAAGGTAAGATTTTTATCTCCTTCATCTTTTAAAGCACACTGCCTCGTGGAATAAGTCACACAGATAAAGCACACAATATACATTAGCTGATGATAAGTCAATTTACAATTGAGGAAGAATGGTCTGACATGTATTAAAATGACAAGCCGAAAGAACTCAGGCAAAATATTCTCACCGTCTGTCCAATGTCTGAATTTCTGTCTGCTTTCTCCCAGAGGAAACAGAAGACTATTGACAAGTAGCTCTGATGTCATCTGCAGTCTTCAGATTCACCGATTCCTTCAGTCAACTGTGCATCTTTAAGAAGAGGAAAAAAATAATTTGGCAACTATCCCAATTCAGATTCAAAAATATCTTTTGAGGTGTTAAGTAAACTTAACCCCGTACTTTTTTCTTGTTAAAATTCAATGCAGACAGAGGCATCTGACAGCAAAGTACAAATCGCTGACTACTAGTCATTTATTAAATTAAATCCAAGGATCCTTGTTTTTCCACATAAGCTTATTTTTTAAGTTTTATTGGTATACATTTGCAAAACATATCATATTAATCTTATATAACTGAACTGATATATATATTATATACAATATATATTATATATTGTATATAATATATTATATAATTTATATATATTATGATATATAATATATCATATATAATTTATATTATATATGATATCTCATATATATCACATCTCCATCATTTTACTTGTCTTTCTCCTGTCAACCTGATCAGCCTATCTCTATATTCCTTTCACAATCCCAGGAAGTCTAAGCAAAAGATCCTTCATTTCTACATAGTTACTGGCAAAAGCAGGTGCTTCCACAAATAAACTGCAAAAAAGTTTATAGTTGCTAAGATGTGCTTACTAACCATTTTACCTTCAAATTTCTGAGTGTTTCGTCAAGTTAACTGAATTATGTTACATCCCCAAAATCTAAACCCTTCCAAAAATATACTTCCATAACAGGAAAAAAAGCTATATTTTTTTTTCATTCTGAGCAGTTTCAGTTTAAAAATACCAACATATAACCTTTCCAAAACAAATTTTGGTAATAAATATCAACTGCATCAAAATGCCTCATATTCACACAGAGACTTGTGCAATGATGTCCAAATTAGATTTAGTAGTCAAAAACTGTAAACAACTTAATCACCTATCAATATGTCAATACATGATATATATATATAAAAAATCTTAGCACTCTGTAACAATAAAATACTGCCATAATAACAATAAAAAATGGATGAACCACAAAATAATTGTCCTGAATGCAAAGAAAAAGGAAAAAGAAATGTCTTGTGATTCCATTTACCTACTGTTCTACAAAATGCAAACTATTCTATTATGAAAAAATAGATAGGTAGGGTTGCCTATGGAAAAATGATACAGAAGAATTACAAATAGATATCTTAAATTGTATGATGCTTTCATGGGTGTACACATGTCAAAATTTATCAAACTGTACACCGTAAACAATACTTTATTGTATAACCACATTCAATAAAACTGTAAAAAATCAAATTCTTTAAAATATTTTATGTCCTTTAATGTAATTCCAAACCTAGGATTTATCCAAAAAGAAAGCTATTACAAGTATTTAGCCATAAATAATAATATTCATTATGTGTATTGTTCCTAATACAAAAAATATTAGAAATACCATTAAATTAAAACAAAAATTGAACTGGTTTAAAAATTATGTAATCTTATATTTATGTGGCCACTAAAATATCATATAAAAACTGTTATATATAAGGATATATATTAAGTGAAAAAAAGCAATTTAATGTTGAACATAATTGAATTTCTGTTTAAAATTATAGAAAAATAAATATAACTATTTCTGCTTTAAAAGTAATTAATTTTCCTTTCTGGTGATTTATACTTCCTAATTTCTTTACAACAAATGAAATGCTTCCTAATTTCTCCACAACGTGTACTTTTGTCTAACAATAAAACAAATTAATGAATAAAAATAGCAACAATTTAAAATTGTTTAAATTGTGGCCCAAGTACAAGTGTAAAACAAACACTTCCAGGAGGTACCATACACCACAGGTGCAGTTCTTTGCTCTCACAGCAACTCTATCAGCGCCTGCTCAGTGGGCAGGATGAACAGGACAAGTGAGAGCAAACGGGAAGTAAACGACACGCTTTACCAGTCATGGACCTGATCTAATTGAATCTTCATAAATCAGTGCAATGAACAGACAAGGAAGTATCCCTTTTCACAGAGAGGAAAACAGACATTGATTAAGGTCTCCAACTAAGACTTCACTATAAATTCTAAAGAATTTTTCAGAGAATAGGAAACAGTCATTTTTCTTGACTATTTAAGTACAAGAAAGTGATTCTTACATGAACACCAAGTAGCCAGTTTTGGGCTGGAGATTTAGCTCAGTGGTGCCGGCGCCTGCCTAGCAAGCGCGAGGTCCCTGGTTCAATCCCGGTAATCACATACAACAATACCAGGTGTGGTGATTCACACTCACCAGCAATCAGTGCCACATACCACAACCCAGGTGTGATGGATCATACCTGTAATCCCAGCACTCGGGAGGTAGAGGCAGGAGGATTGCTGAGTTCCAGGTTACCTGGGCTCCATAGTGAGCTCAGGGCCACCCTGAACTACAAAGCGAGACACTGCCTCAAAAAAAAAAAAAAAAAAAAAAAAAAGCCAGTTTCATAAGTATGTTAGTCTTTCTACTAGAATGTGACAAAGATCTTAGGATTCCTACATCTCCCACCTGCAATTTTGGAAGCTATACCCAAAGCAAGACTATTTCCCCCTTTTGCCAACATAAACTACCTAACTACTATCTAATCACTTGAGTTGTACTCATTCAATTTTCTTTCCTTCTTGTAGATTAGTACTTTGTCTTCCAAAGGAGAACAAGAACGTAATCATGACTACATTCAATAATTCTACAGTGATATACAAATCAATGTCAAAAGATTTAACTTGATAGAACTTTAACAAACTAGTTTTTGGGTCAAGTCTTTTTCATTGTGTGTACCCAGAAATGAAATAGTCTGTAACCAAGTACATTCTATAAAGAAAATCACCAACTCCTGTCAAGAGTAAAAGAAAACATCTTTAGAGGAATATAGACTTGCTCAGTGTCTGCTGATCACCTGAAGCCTCAGAAACCTTTATGGCTACTCTTACCATTCTCTTAGGACTAGGAATCTTAGTAGGTAACAAAGACATCCTGTAATGGGCAGGCAGTTACTGCACATCAAGCACAATGCTAAAACGTTTACATACTTGATCTTTAAACGAATCATTGGAGGTGACTATAAGATGCCAATTTTATGGTCAAGGAAACTGCGCATAAGTTATTCTAAACTACAAAGCTAGTAAGAGGCTGATTTAGAACTCAAATCCTGACAAAGATTCTCTTAAAGACAAAACAAGATAAAACAAAACTCAGAGCCTTGGCAGTTACCTACAACAAAAACCACGACTTTTCTTCTTACAAAAAAACACGACTATCCATCTACAAAAGTCTCAGTTTTACAGTTTCAGGAGTCTACATTTTCCACATGAGGATTTAAAAATAATCCAAGCCCACAATTTGTGTCTCATATTTTGCTACATTCTAAAATTATTTAATGGTTGATCTCTACTATAGTATTATACCTTCTTTGAGGTAACAAAAACAAAAGTTAATGTAGACTAAACTACATCATGTGTTAAAGTGCTTATTAATAAATGAATAAAAGTCTCATATGTAAGTCAGTGAAATCTATAAGATGTATTTTGAATCATGACAAGGAGAATAAAATATTTAAGTAACTATCATCATTATATTGAGAAATATGGTAGGTGCTGATATATTGGTCTTTAAAGACTATTAAATGATAGCATCTTAAAATATTGAATATTTTAAGAAAAGAAGATACTATTCATTTGAATCACATGCACTATGAAACAAATTGGAAGACTAGGGACTATGTGCTGAAATTAAAATGTGAACAAGATAATCACGGTCTCCACGAGATTCAGACAAAACCAAAAAAAAAAAAAAATACCCAAAGGAAAATAAACTAAAGGAATGAGGCATAAAACAAAAGGAAATACAAAGTAAACTATTTTACATAAGGTGATAAGAAAAGCTTCACAGAAGAAATGAAATTTCCATCTAAGTAACCTGAATATCTGGTCACAAAAATAAGAGAATTTCCAACAGAAGGAATACCGTATTCCAAGCCCATGAAGCTAGAAAGGACTTGCTGGTGCAAGACCTGAACGATTCCTAGTGTCGGCAGTACGAGCAAGAAAGAAAGGTTAGAATAGGGGGCATAAAATACAAATTAAAATTCACACGTTACTAAACATATACACAATACTGAAAGAAAAAAGACACAATGTGACAGTGCTAAATCTAGATTATGAAAAAGAATTCAAAATTTTTATCTTCATTCAATCCACATGTTCCCAAACAAGATGTGTAACTATTATTGGGAGAAACAAGAGGTCTATGGGAGCAAAGATTCAATTATTTTACGATGCAGTATCCTTAATTTGTTAATTCTTCCCAAATTGATCTATCAAAATCTCATATTTCTCTATAGAAATAGCTAACATATAAATAGAAGTATAAAGGACCAATAATATAAAAAAGTAATAATTTTAAGAAAAATTAAAGTTGTAGAATTTAAACTCCCTAAGGTCAAAACTTACCTACAAAGTAGCTACAACAGTCTAGTGCAGCCACAAAGATAGAAATATAGATAGTGGAATAGAATAGAAGCTCCAGGATAAACTCTCACATTTAGCATCACGACTTCTGACAAATGTGGCACATAAACTCAATGAAGAAAGAATAATCTTTCCAATAAATGGTGCTGTGACTACTGGATATCTGCATGCACAACTATAAACCTTTCTTTCACAATATATAAAAATAGTGATTCAAGTTGGACCACAGTCTGAATTTTAAGAACTAAAATAATAAAACTTGAAGAAGGAATAAGAAAATCTTGTGAATTTAATTAGGTAATGATTTCTTAATACAAGAATAGAAACACAATTCAGCTTTTAAAATGAAATCATGAACATGAACATCTTCAAATGACATCAGTTAGATAAAAAATAGGTCCCAGAATGGAAGAAAATATATGCAACTCAGATATATGATAAAGAAATGATACTAGCATGTATTAAAATCCTCACAACTCAAGTAAAAAAAAATTAAATGAGGCAAAGATTTAAAAGTACTTTACCAAAAGTGATACACAAATGTTGAGTCAATCCTTAAAAATACCATTATTATCAAATAATACAAATGCAGAATTGTATACAAATGCAGACAAAAATCACAATGAGATCTTATTACAAACCCAGTAAAATGGCCTTAATTTTTAAGAAAATACTACAAAGACAATGAAAGGTTTGGACGAATAGGGAAAAACTAAAATCTTCTTAAATTGTTGGTTAAGAATGTAAAGCAGCATAATCATTTCAGAAAACAGCTTATCAAATTCATACAAAGTTAACACACATATGCAGACTCACAATGTCCCAACAGTTGCATACATGGATAATTAAATGAAAATATATCAATGTTTGTATTCAAATGGTATCTGTATCAATCATAAGTGTCAAAATTGTAAATGAGTCAAATACCCATTAACTGGTGAAGAGATAAGCATAAAGTGGTAACAACAAAAGGAACAAACTAGCAATTCATGGGAATAGATGATTTCTTAATATTTCATACTGAAATTTAATACTTAGTGAAAGAAGCTAAACAGAATTACCTAAATTGTATGATTTGATTTGTTTATGAAATCTCTAGATTTCATACCTTGAATTGTAGGTAGAGAAATATCTTTAGGGGCAAGAAAACAGAAATTGACAACAATAAGTGGAAAAAATCTTACTGAGGTGATCAAAACGTTTAAAACTGTAGTGTAGTAATGTTTGCATATCTAAATAAATTGACTGAAAATCATCAAAACGAACATTTAAGGTGGATGAATTGCATGTTATATAAATTATGACCCAAGCTGCAAAAAATTGAAAATGATATAGTTCACACAGAGTCATAAATTGCTTTAAAATGAATCTTGTGCAAAGCAATAGGATAAACTTAATGCATTAAATTACTCTTTGGAGAATGCAAAAGTGGACAATATTGGACTGTTCACCTTTCATACACTGCCAGTGGTAATGTATGCTATCGCTGTTATGGATCAATTAAATGGTTCTTTTAAAAGTTACTCGACTACTAGGTACAAGCAAATCAGAAATAAAAAGATACGACCACAAAAACTGGTATGCTTATAACAGCATTAATGATAAAAGCCAAAAGTTTGAAACCTGCTATGCCTCCATCAAGAGACAAGTTAATAAAATAATCGATGCATACCACAGAAAATTATTCAGCTGGAAGACAGGATGAAGTGCCAATGCATCCTACACCAACATAAATATATGAACCTTATTCTGCTGAATGAAAAAAACCCAGTCACCAAAATCCATGGGTAGTATGATTTCATTTATGCAGAATATTCAGAACAGGCAAAGGGGATAAAAAGTTAGTGGTTGCTTACAGATGGGGATGGGGAAGGACAAGTATAGAGAATGACTATTAATTGATACAGAGTTCCTTTTTAGTCATGAAACTTAAAAGTTATATGCTATTGGTTGCACACTTATGTAAAAATAAAAACCAAAATTAACTGAACATTTTAAATGTGTAAATTATATATGTGAATTATACCTTGATATATTTATAAAAAATTATGGCCCTGCTATTCCTCTGCTAGGAATATATTCAAAGGAATTAAAAGAATCATTTTGTAAAGACATATGTGCACCCATATTCATAGCAGCTCAGTTTGTGATAAACCCATTTTGGAGACAACCCAGATGCATATCAGGGGGAGACTGGATAAAGAAGATGTGTGTTTAAAAAAAAAAATGGAATATTACTCTGCCATAAAGAATGACAAGTTTCATTCATTTATGTGCAAATGGATACACCTTGAGGACACACTAATAAGTGAAATAAATAGATCACAGATTTATTCATACTGTATCTTTTCTCTGGTATGAGAACTTGTAGATGTAAATGAGTTCTAGAATGTATGATAGATTTTGTGAAATAGGAAATATTCAAAGGGAATGTGGTAGGGGAAAATAATGAGGGGAAAGAATACATATGATTTAGAAAGAAAAAGAAAGAACATGTATATAGGGGGGTGGGTTATGGGGTGGGCAGGGATATGAGTAAAAATGAGAATTAACTCGTGTCATATATTGGTACAAATTCCCCTATATTGAGTGTGATTGAGAGCTGTATATAAAATGCACCAATAAAGAATTCAATTAAAAAATCACAGGTAATTTCAGGGCAAAAACTTAGGGTTTTATTTGCTGGTAATCAGCTAAATAAGATAATTTAGGGAATCAAGAGATGGAGAGGCAGAGAGGGGATAATAAAAGAAATTAAAATATTATGTACCAATTCCCCACAAAAAAAATGTAAAGCTGCGCTACAAATATGTGACAATAAAATTAACTTCATTTTTACATACCATTTACAAACAGAAAATAACATTTAAAACACTTAGGAACATGATGTATATAAGCTATAAAAGTAACTTGTAAATACTGCCCTTTCTATGTAATGAAAATGTTTTAAAATATACTACCTAATCAATCTAAACAAATAGAATACTACACCATATTCACAACAGAATTAGAATGACAATTCTCACATTGAACAAATGCATTTAATGCAATCCAATTCAAATTTTAAAAGCTTTATGCTACTCTACACCATATCGGAGTGGCAAAAGTCCACCACAACGACATCACCCAACCACAAAAAGAATACAACAAAGGACTTGTCCTAACAATATCAGGACTTACTAGAAAGCTCTAAAAATCACTCATGTACACCTGGAAAAGATCTGGACAAACTGCTGAAGACCATCATATATGGGGAGGATATCTGACAAAAACTGCATTCCACATCACTAAAGAAAAAAGGGAGTCATTTAACAACATCAAAACAATTCATGAGGGGAAAAAGAAATTGGATCCTCACATTCTATATGTTACACTCTAACATATAAAAAAACAAAGGGATTAATCCAGAGGGATTAAAGTTTTAAATAATGCTACTTTTTTTAACATTTTAAATGAATAAGAAAATATGCTTAAGGAATCTCCAAGGGAAAGTTTTCTTAAGACACAGAAGAAAATAGCTAATAAATTCAACTGAATTAATATTAAAAAAATGTTCCTCAGAATTTTCAGAGAGAAAAATATGGTGGTAAGGTGCATCACTACAAAACAAATGGGCAAAGTTTGGTATCTAGAATATATATATATATATATATATATATATATATATATATATATATATATATATATATGGGCTTGTCCTATAACATTTTATTCAAAATGTGGAGAAGGTAACCCCAGTAAGTGGTGTCAGAGCTCAAGCAGGATAGGGCAGGTATCCATGGTGAAATGAAAGAAATGGTGTGTATGGGGAGACAGAGCCCAAGTTTTAATACTGCGTTGCATTTCCCTGTGTGTTATTTTAAAATTATAAAACAAATTTTCTATTTGGATGCATATATAACAGACATAACACATGAAAAGATGATCATCCTTATCAGCAAACATAGAAAAGCAAATTAAGGCCAAAACAGGATGACATTTGCCCTCACTAAGCTGGACAACATTACAAAAAAAAAAAAGACAATTCTAAGATTTCACAAGGATATGACTAAAAGGGAACTTCTGACACATCACTAGTGGGAGATACACTGATCTAAGGTCCCAGAAAACAATCTACCAGATCTCATGTAACTAAACATTCTCTACTTTTGAATGTACACCCTAGGATCTTGCACATGGGCACCAGAATATTCATAGAAGAATGTTATAAACAGCCATGCTTATAATAGTTACACATATAATATATAGAGATACACACAACACATACACAATGAGACTTCGGACTGTGAACTTTTCTGTGAGTGTGCCACAAGATAGATAAGCAAAAATTTCTAATACATTTTACCGTGATAATCAAGTGACAACTTCCAATACTTCGATGGTGAACATCACAAAATCACCACGGAACCAACAGCTCTTGCTCTTATATTTTTGTTTCTGGGCCTATTACCTTGTTCTGTCTCTTTCTGTCTGTCTCTCTCGTCGTCTCTCTCTCCCTCCCTTGCTCTCTCTTTCCCTCTTTCTCCAGGACTGTGGGTGGCCATCTCCCAACAGCAAGAGCTTATGGAGGATATCTCATCTTCAGAGAAGCAGCAGAGAAAAGTGAAGCACTTTCTCCCTTCAAAAGAGATTCGGAAGGTGTGTAAAATGTGGGAAACTGTGAAAGTATGTACAGAAGCACTGCTGAACAAGGCTGGAGCAGTATAAGCAAAGAAAGTGTTTCATGACAATGCCATGTCAAATTTCCAAGAAAACTTCAAAAGGAGGTAAAAGCAAGTGTCACTGGAGAAATTCCTTGTTCAAGTTGCATGGAAAAAGGTCCATTGAGCCAACAGCAGTGATTCCTTTAGTGCAAGTCATCCTGCAAGGTACTACGACACAGTGATGCTCCTCCACTGTCTCCCTCTCAGCAGCTGGGAAGGTTTTCAAAGTTAAGTGCAGGTTAATGTGTTGATTTCCCTTTGTATTTGTATTTTCTTAATTATTTTGTATTATGTTGCAGTGTTGTCAAACATTTTTATATAAATACTTTGGAGTTATAGAATAAATCATATGAGTTTCCACTGTTTCTTCTGGGGAAAATCAGTTCAATATGCGAATACTTTGGATTATACAGATGTTTCTGGAATCAGTTATGCTTGGAAATCAAGCATAATTACTGTATGCTATATTATGTATAAGTACATAATATGTGTATGATTAAGACACTATAGACTTAGCAAAAATGAAACAAAGGTACCAAATCACAAGAATCTACATGTCACAGGAGAATGGTTTCACACAATGAAATATTAGCCAGCCACGAAAAGAAATGAACTACATAAACAGTACAGTAAGTTTTTAAAATATGATAAATGAAAAGAGCAAGTCTCAGAACATATAATATTACCACTTTCACAAACTTAACAAAAGCATAAAATTAACTAACATTTTTTAAGTGTCCACATGAAAAAAGAGTGGTTTTACAAAGCAAGTAACTAAAGGAAAACTGAGGAAAGTAGAGAGGGTTTGGGGAGAAAAGCAGGAGCTCAGGCAGAGAGAAGCCCTCACGGAGGCAGAACCGACAGGACTGCGCTGGGTGACAGATTCCAGAAAGATCATTTAATATTCTGCCTTATAATTCAACATTGGTTGAACATCAACTCAAAACTTTGAAATACAAAATGCTCCAAAATCTGAAACTTCTTGAACACTAATATGATTCTAGAGCATTTCTAATTCTGGATTTTTAGATTAGGGATGGTTAGTCTGTAAGATCTGTACAAATATTTCAAAATCCAAAGATCTTTGAAATGTGAAATACTTATAGTCCAACCACTTTCGATAAAGGAATATCAAATATAATTCTTGTTTTAACAAGTGTTACACATTTGAAAAAAATAAGCAGCTACTTTACGACAAATCATACTTTGACAAGAAACTTCTTTTGGAAAACATCTCAGTAATTTTCACCCACGAATATATGCTAACTCCTGGACAACAGACTTTCCATTTTCTTCTGTGAAAAATAAAAACAAAAGTGTATATAAAGGAATACAGGTTCTTTCAAAAACAACTGAAAACAGATGTGCAGACAAAAATTCTAGCTTGTCCAATCAAACAACAAAGCAAATTCATTATCTACCATTACTTTAGTCTTAAAACTAATGCAAATATTTACTAAACTACTGCAAGTTTCAGAACTGTCATATTGTAAAAGTCATTTTACAAAAATTAATATGAAAAATTTGGGTAAACTGAAGCAATTTTAATTAACAAAAGTTGTTCAAGTAATTTAGCTTCCTGTGATGTGTTATATCAAACTAAAATGAAGGCAGATTCATTTACCTAGTGGACATCAGGTATTTTTCCCTTTTTAAAATGATGCTTGCCTAGGGACTAGATCATATGGAAATAAAACAAGATATTTCATATTCTCTCACAGGAATGATGATAGAAATAGTGCAACAGTTCTTAATTAAGCCCTGAAAATAAATTTATCCAAAGCAAATGCAGTCCAATGGTAGGGATTTAAAATAACTTAAAAAGGAACATGCTGTAAACCAGGACATGCTTAACCAAGTGCCCATCAAAAGAACAGAAAGAGAGGAGGGCAAAAGTGAGGACAAAGGAGGGGAGCCCCAAACAGGGCCAAACAAGCTCAAGACGTGATGAATTAAAGTCAGCAAGAAATCGTGTATCCTCTGTCAGAGCCAAGAGCACAGTCAGGACACACTATCATTCATTTGAGATCGTCCTCTTGATCACTGGAAGTACAGCTAGATTGGAAGTAAGCTGAGTCAGTGATGGTTAGAGTCACACAGCTTACTTTGACTCAAGGAAGTATGATTTTTAATTCAAGGAACAATTAGTAAGGCCAAAACGATAATCTTTTAAAACTAGAACGGTTCACGTTCTCACTCAACAGTCTAGTATACCACTATGAAAGTTGCTTTAAATTTAAAAAGTCCTCATGCCATCAAAAAATTTACTCTGAACTTAACAGAACAAACACAGAAGGTATTTTTAAAAATTAATGTCAGGTAAACTACTCTACACTTAACATGATATCTGAAATATATATGGTAAAAATAATTTAATCAGCTGTCATTTTTGTTTTGCTTTAGTTTTTTGTGACAGGGTCCCTCTTTATAGTTCAGGATGACTCTGAGCTCAGTATGGAGTCCAGAAGAGCCTCAGACTCAGCAATCCTCCTGCCTCTCCCTCCCGAGTGCTGGGATTACAGGCTTGAGCCACCACACCCAGCTCAGCTGTCATTTTTGAAAAATTACATGGATGAATTATGGCTCCGACAAGTAAATTATTCAAAGCCACTGTAAAAAGTAGGTATTTCCTTCAAAAATCTTTTTACCATTTCCTCCAACAGTAAACAACAGGAATAAATACTATTTTGTTGGCAAAACTTTAATACAGTCATTGAATCCATCCAAAATGTACTACATCTAAATGTATGTATCATTAACAATATTAAATGCTAGCACTGAATTCCTACAATTCTTAAACAGCTATTAAAAAAAAAGATTCCCATTTTATGAATCAGAAAATGGCTTACTAGAAGGATAAACTGGTTTGTCCAAAGCCAACTTTTAGGAAGTTACAAAATTAGGTTTTACACTAAGATCGCCTAGTCTTGATCAAAACCATCACAATACAAGATCTCAATCCCTGTAATGCATTCCACAAATACCATCCACAGCTTCACAGCTGCCTTGGTCAGGCAGTCTCCTACTTGTTTCATAAAAAATGGACAGTCCAAGGCCAGGGATTTAGCTCAAGTAGTACCACACCTACCTTGGAAGCACAAGGGCCCGAGTTTGATCCCCAGTACCACCAAAAAAAAAAAAAAAAAAGGACAATCCATGTACAATTAATTGGTTAAGTATCCATTCTGTGCTTGGTGAAGATACAAATGTAATTACAAGTCCTTGTCAACCACACTAGATTTTCTGAATAAGAATATATTCCTAGAGTAGTCTGGCCTCTGTCAATTTCTAATGGCAAATTCAACAAATACATTGTTTCTGTTACCACCAGACATAAACACTCTGAATTTTTCTTATTGGAAAAAAGCCTGTTAAAACTCTTTTTGCAGGAAAATCTCCAGGACTTTTTAAATATCAAAAAGCTGAGGAAATGTCAATACTTTAAAATAAATCTTGACCCAGTAAGAACTGGCACAGGGACCTTTATTTTCTTGCAGTCAGCAAAACTACAAACTTATAAAAATTCAAGTAGTAGTTAAGGGCATGCATTTTGAAGTAGTTCCATATATGGTGAATCACTTATTAATTTTTTTCCTCTAAAACCTGTTTTCCATGAGAGAAAGAAAATGAATATTCTTCCTGACTCTGAGATACCATTTTGCTTTATAGTGCAAAAGAACTCAGAAACTACAGCTCCTAACTCTGTACTGGCCTAGATCTTTGCAAAACTAAAACAAAAGTAAACACATAAAGTAAGTAAACAAGTACAGCAAGAGGAGAGTTGAAGCAAGTAACTGCTTCACATATGAAAGAAATTCAAAAATATACAGCAGCTTTTGTAAAAATTCTTAGAAGTTAAAACAAAGAATGGACAAAAATGTGTGGAAGAAAAAGTTCTAATTTAGAAGACGTTGTAAAACATCTTGAGTAAAACAGTAATTATCCTAAACTTTCTTTCAAAAAACATTTCAATTAGCATACTGTCACTTGCATGTTATCTTTTTATACTGGTACACTGATGACAATGTACTTTATACTATTTCCTTTGATATGCAGCATGGTGTCCAATATGAAATGATCTTATTGTAGAGATCAGGTAACTGAGGCACAGGTTAAATGATTTGCTAGTAGTCTGTGTGAAGATCCTGCTCAACATAAACCTTCAGGATTCTAAGGCATGCATGTTTCATGCAATTGTGGAACTGTGGCTGCAACAGTAACTCCTCTCAGTCTCTACATAGTAGGTAAAAGAGAAACACAATGAGCCCTTCCTATCTGTGAGTTTTGTATCTGTGGATTTAACCAAATGAATCAACAATATGTGGGAAAAAATATGCGTATGTCTTGAACATATACAGACTTTTCTCTTGTCATGAAAGTATTCCCTAAGCTATACTGTTTAAGAGCTACCTGTACAGCATTTAGGTATTAGGTATCATAAGTAATTTAGAGACATAAAGTAGAATGCAGTAAGTTACCTGCACATATTATGTCACTTTATATAAAGGATGTGAATAACTGTGGATTTCCACAGGGAAGTCCTAGAACTGATTTCACAATTTCCACTTATCTGGAGTTTTGCTTCCATGGATTGATTCAGCTAAATGAAAAATTCCAGAAATAAATATCAGTGTTAATTGCACGCCAAGAACAATAAAATCTAATTCCATCTCATTCTGTTCTACCTCAGATAGGAACCTCTCCCCTATTCTGTGTATCAACACTGTATTTTCCCTGCCCATCAGTGACCTGGTGGTCCTCTCAGTTATCAGACCCACTGTCACAATATCCAGGACTTGTGTTCAGGTATTGCTTACTTTACACAGTCACAGCCCCAAACTACAAGGGTTAAGATTCTAACAATTTAGATACACTAAGTGTTTAAGTGAAAAGTCCTCTACTTAGTAAGATAAGAAAAAAAAATATGCTGAGGTTGCTAAGATGGACATTAAGAAAGAAATTAATATTTAAAGTTAAGAAAAAATCTTGTTAGGTTTCCTGGATAAATTATAGTCAATGAATATAATTATAGTCAATGAATGATAAGCATTTAGTTAAGATACTTAAGACTCTACATTGATGTCTATTTAGGAAAAAGGATATAATATTTAGAGAGATCAGTACTATATGCAGCTTCAGTGTTATGTACTTATATCCAGTCAAGGTCTTAGAACATATTCCCCACAGATGGGAGGTGTCTAAATGCTCACCTTATACAATGCTGGCATAAAAAGAAAGCATGATAATTTCTATTTCATATTAAGGTGAGATGAAGGAAGGCCACACAATTAGAAGGCTCAAAAGCTATGAAAATAGCATTCTGCATTTACTGGATTAACTGTGAACCATGTGTAACATCCCAACAAATGCTGTAAGAATGTTTTCACCCTTACTAGAAACTCATGAGCATATTTAAATAAAATAGTGATAGGAAGGAACTGCTGTACACTTTGGGAAAAAATTCACTGAGCTTGCAAGTAATAGTGTTCGATTATGTGAAGTTATAGTTCAATAAAATATTTTTAAACATAATTTTTAAAGGCTGCTATGCATTATTATAGTTTTTCAAAACAATTACTTAAAACCAATTGCTATTCTGAATTTATGAGAGTGTATCTACTAAATTCAGCTACTTTCTGCTGGGGATTTAGCTCAAGTGGTACCATACCAACGTTGGAAGTACAAGGGCCCTGAGTTTGATCCCTAATACCCCCACACACACACACACACACTCAATCAGCTACTTTCTTTGTAGTTTCTTTTAAATAATAGTAGCCATACTCTTCAAACACCTTCTTAGTTTGAGATTATATGATGAATTTTCATTAAGGGATAATTCACAATAATCTCTTTATAACTTTAATTATCACAGTTACTTTTTTTTGAGACAGGGTCTCACTTTGTAGTTCAGGCTGGCTCTGAGCTCACTATGTAGCCCAGGCAAGCCTTGAGCTCAGCAATCCTCCTGCCTCTGCCTTCCGAGTGCTGGAATTACAGGCGTGAGCCACCTTGTCCGGCCCTGTGGTATGTGGTATTGATTGTTGGTGGGCGCGAGTCTCCACACCCAGCATTGCTATGTGGTTACCGGGGATCGAACTCAGGACCTTGCGCTTGCGAGGCAGGCGCCAGAACCGCTGAGCTAACCCTCTGGCCCTCACAGTTAATTCTTAAAAAAGAACAATTCTAAAAAACTGTAGTTTTTAGTAATTTATTTTATAAATCATATATAATAAAAATTAAATGTAATTAATATTTAGGCTTCCTTTACAAATTCCTGTATAGTTCTAATTTGCTTGTTGAAATTCCTAATTTCCTATTACTTTTCTTATATTCATCCAAATCTGGATATTCATATTGCATGTCAAGTATTAAAGAAAACTATAAAATTGACTTTTGTTTTATTTATTATGCGTATTCTATTAACAAATATTATGCATTCAAAGAATTTGGTTTATTCATGATAACCTTAAAAACTACATTGTTTTCTTACTGTATTTATGTATTCTTCTTTCATCTTTTTATTTCAAGTAAAATAGTTAACAGAAATTTTTAAAAAAGAAAATAAGACACCAGGCAGGTACAACATTTTACACTTGGAAAGAAACTGTACATAGACCAAACAAATTTTGTTCAACACTGACTTTGGCCCAATTTGAGCTCCTATCTACAAAAGGCCTTTGGGGTATGCTATGACTAAATGTTTTCAGACTTTCCAAATTCATATATGGAAACTTAATCCTCACTGTTAGCATAAAGAGGAGCCTTTTGGGATTAGGTCGTGAGTGCATCATGCTCATAAATGGGGTTAAATTCCTATAAAAGGGGGCCTACAATCTCCCTGTCCCCTTCTAATATATAAAGTCACAGAAAGAATATGGCTATTTCTGAGCAAGAAGTAGAACATCATCAGAACTGAATCTACTGCCTCATGTTCTCAGACTTCCCTTCCCCAGACCTGTGGGAAATAAATTCCTGTTGTTTATAAGCCACCTAATACATGGTATTTTGTTATAGCTACCCACGCAGGCTAACACCAGGAACAAATTCCAAAGCACATAGTATGTAAATCTAAACTAATGCTTTTTTATCGTATTATTACTTCTCTGTAATAATGACCCATTATACAAGGTCTACAAGCAAATCAGTTGTAAGGCTACACCATTGTATGCACAGTGCCTGGAAGGTGAATGTTCATGCAGACCGAGGTGCCCTGGTTAAGTATGTCTGTGGATCCTGATGATAGACCAACAGAGATACAGGTAGCAGCTGATTTCTGTGTTAAAAGTCAGAGCTTTCACAGGTAGAAACAATTTTAAGAATGCCTGAATGTTTTGTATGATTCATATTGCCTTAAATAAATGAAAACTTTAAATATGTCACTTTCAAATGAAGGTATTCTTTAAAACTGTCTTAGACTTGTCAATGTAATTAAAACGTACAATGATTAGAATAGATAAAACTAGTTTAGGAAGCCAGATTTTTTTTCTTGCTTACACAAAATTCAGATTTATCCAGGCCCAAAAATATTTCCTTTCTTAGTTTGTCAACAACCTGAAAGTTAAAGAAAACTACTAACACAATATAATATAAAAGTCTTACTTTCCTATCAGGAAAGGCTCGACTACATTTTTTTAAATGGAGCAATATGACAAAATATAATACTTTCTAGATGTTTTTCTCCCAAATGTTAAAATATTGAGTACTGACAATAAAGTTCTGACGTAGCACACAATCCAAATACTTCCTGGAAATTAAGAGAAATATATGTTACTTTGAGTGTATAACTCAAAGAATTGCCTGTGCTTAAGCAGAATTTTCAAAGTACTAACTACAATAAATTATGTCAACAACAAAGATCTACTGCAAAGTAAGAATTACTCCTAAATATGGTTTTATTGAATGTAGCTGTTGGCCACATCTGATGATACAACTGGCATTACAGAATTATTTTCAAAAATATAATACATATTTATCATTACACTAACACAAAGACTATCACCTATTCTCAAGGAGATGAGAAGTCAACGTCAAAGACAAAGAGGAATTTCCATCAAGGATTCTGGGAGAAAGAGAATTAGAATTATGTGACATCATCAGAGTTTGAAATATTTTATTTTTCCCCTGACAAATAGGAACAGAAACTGTTAAACAAATAATGAAAGCCATCCTAGATAGAAAATGCCATCCTAGATATCCTAGATAGAAAATGATACTGACATGTGGGAGAATCTACCCTTGGAAAGGAAAAAAGTTTTTGGTGAGCTTGAGACATAATCTACACTTTGAGACTACAATGGCAGAAGAAACTTTATACTGATCAAGACCAACCGGGAAGCTAGCTAGTGATGGAGAGAGATGAAAACTTCCTGACTTCATCACGCCAGCATTCTTTTTCTTAATCAGCCATTGCACTTATATCTGGCTTACCCTATTCAAAGCCACCGTTTCTAACCCATACCCTTATGATCAGTTCTCAAACATTATCATTGATTAAAATAAAACCTGAATTCTAACCTCCCTAAATAAAGTAGCTATTATTCATTACCACTTAATTTTATGACAGTGCTTCAGTCTTCTTAAAATCATATACAGGTATCAAATTTCTTAAGACTAGTGCTTTCTCAACATCTTAGCTAAGCACATTTCCCAGCCGCTATGCTTCCACGTTGCTTCCTCTGTGTCATACTTATGGAACTTCCCATCCTTCTTTGAGTCTTCTAATACACACCATGATGCAAAACATATGGCTGATACTCAGAAAGTCTCTGCTAAATTCAATTAATGTAACACATGAAGGTAAAAATAATACCATAAGATGAAAGACAAATTACATGAACCAAGTGCAGTGAAAAGTACTTGTCTTTCAATTACTGCTACTCATCCACACCCTGTCAAGTCTTCTCCCAGTTTTTCATGAGGAAGACTCCTAGTATCTGCCAGTGCTCAGCCCCATGGAAAGCTGACTCTGTGGCACAACTCCCTTTGCTCAGGTGATTTGGGACTGAGGTCCTGCTCCAACTGGAACAGTGAATGGACGCTAACAGAAGCCCTCTAAACAGAGACATCAATAACACAGAGCGATCGTCTATCAAACCCATGAAGAACTCAGACACTTTGGATCATAACTAAGAGCAGAGTACCTTCAAGACCTTAGAAATGAACATGACATACCTCCTTAAAATAATTTATAACTGGAGAGAAGGCAAAACAAAATAAACAAAAAGACACAAACAAAAAACAAACAAGCAAACAAAAAGCGCTAAAGAGACCTCCAGGTGTTTGAGGGGGGAGAAAAAGCATTATCATTTCCGATTAGGGCACTACTTTTTCAGCAGCTAAATAAAAACATTACCAAATCATTTTATGTAATAAAACTTAACCTTATTTTGACCTTCCTCATAAAACAAACAAACCTCTCTATCCAATAAGGTTCCATCTGAACTATGTAAGATGATAAGCAATACCTTAATTGCATTCATTTACATGACTTTGAAACTATTCTGGGCTGAAGTCACTGACTGCAAGGTCACAGAATACAAAAAGTAGAATGCAAGCAATTTACTGAGGAGAAATGATACACTTAAAACCATCGAAGCACCTTCTCCACCCCTCATCAGAGATACCAAATGCCTAATGCAATCAACAGGTGCAGGCAGCTCTGTTGCAAATATATCACATATGTACCCACACATTAAATTTATAAATATAGGTATACTATTAAGAATACATATTTAAATAAGTTCATCATACGTTGGAGTTTTCTTATTAAAAACAATCTGGCTAAATATTCAAAAATAATTCTATATCCTAATAGCATTTAAAATCAAAACGACAACGAAGGTTGCTATTTCTTCACTGTTTCATTAAAAAAACCAAAGACAAGTTACAAAGCTATAGTTTCAGGAAAACAATCACAAACATGATATTTTAAGCTTATTAAGAGTTTCTGCTTTTATTTTTATAACTTAAGCATCGTGCAACTAACTTGCTTAGAGGAGCATGCTTTCAAAGTCTCAAATCCAATAATACTACATTACTAAAAGGAAATACAATATATTAACAGAAATTACCATAAATTATGGAGGACAATGTGAATTCCTCAAAACCACCCTCAGAATGTGTCGAGAAACATAGGAACAAGTTAACCATAGTGAATAACCAACCTTTAGTTAGTAAATGCAATTTAATACAAACCAGATAGATATTACATCAGTTTTCAATGAAAAAGATTTCAATCTCAGGTGATTATAGTGAATTCCACCACAAAGCAAGTATTCATGTGTTTATTATCTATTTTTTCAACTTATATTTTAAATTTTATATTGTTAAGTATATTATGATGGCTGGGTAGATACTGCACCTTTTGAAGCTAGCCAACTCAGTCTTTTGCTCTGCCCAGTTGCCTTTGATATGCAAGCTAATCATCTAAAGCAAAATGTCTCCAAACTGGCCCATGCAACCAAGGAGGCAATATTCTTCGGCCTTCACATCAGCAAGTGGCCAAGTTCCAAGCAAATTAGGAACCATCCCAACATCGTAGACCTTATATACCAATGGCTTATTTACAGCTGCCATATCCATACAGTTTATTCAAACTAGTTAACCCTGATCTTGGTCACCATGCCCTGCATTGCCTTTCCCTGGAGATTCAAAAAAGGCCACAGCCTAAGTTCACCACAGCTCTTCCTGAGCAGTGCAGGTGCCCTGGTGCCCATGTTGC
Source organism: Thryonomys swinderianus (assembly GCA_004025085.1). Taxonomy (NCBI): domain Eukaryota; kingdom Metazoa; phylum Chordata; class Mammalia; order Rodentia; family Thryonomyidae; genus Thryonomys; species Thryonomys swinderianus. The sequence goes on from PVIC010002462.1 coordinate 53,380, forward strand.
CCTGCATGGGAAGCCATGCCTCCTAGGGCCAGTGAGTATAAGAAACTAGTTTCCCCGAGCCTCTCATATCTCCTCTTGTGACTGCACCTGACTCACCACAGAGAAGAACACAGACTTTATGTATGTGTGTTATCTGTCTGTCTTCATTTTCCTTTTCTTTACTCTTCTTCCTTCCCCAGGATGTTAAAGAACAGAATATTACACTTTTAAAAGTACATATACTGATATGGAGATAAAGTAGCCATCTGCTTGTAAAAGAAATGCCTAAAGAAACATTTCAATTCTGAATGGAAAACTAAATTGTGCTGACAATACTGTTCATAGAACATAAAAGAATAAGGCAATTCCAATTGTAAGGAACAAGTGGGGGAAAAAAAAACCCTCCATAAAATGTGAAACACCTGCTACAGAAGATGTTAATGCCCAATTTTATCTGGGAAATATTTTGCTTCTACCCTCACCTGGTTCCCCCACCCATCTTGCATGCAACTCCATAAACAGCAGTTATCCCCATTATAAAACAGTTGACGGTTAAAACAATGAGCCAACCAAGAAAGTACAATATTCCATAACTGACATTTACTGCATTGGCCTTGGACTTCTAATCTTTACCAGACGGGCACACAAATCAATCCATCAGCTCATAAAGGTGTGCTTTCTTAACCTCTAAAACAGATGGGATTGGCCAGAAGTGTCTGGCATGTCAAACTGCTAATCACTGCTGCCCTTTGCACAAAATAACCCACTTAAGCTGAGGCATGGTTGCACTGTAACCGACATTAGTCTGTGGGAAACCCATTTAACTGTCACACACTCCTGCCACTCCTGCTCTCTCTTAATTAAGCCTAATGCCTTATGCTTTGACCTTTTGTTCTAGCCTATTAACCCTATCTAGTACAAGTTCAATTATGTTAAACTAAAAACTTTGCTGTAAAATATTAAATGCCAAGCTCAAAAAATCATATGGAACACCCTTGCAGTCTTAAATTCTATGCACCCCAATACTCAATGCATTAAAAATCAAACCTCATTTACAAAGTAGTGGTGCTTCTTACAGAGTTGAGAAGAACCAAACTGTCACTCATGTCCAAACTACTTATTTTACAAAACAAACTGAGAGGCCAAAACATTATATGGCATGTCCATTTCATTGCCTTTCCACAGCAAAGCCATGCTAAAACCTATCTAATCCCTCGCTCTAATTCTTTATTCTCCGTGGTGTCTCTGATTAATAGTTAAACCATCCAGCACTATGTTAAGGACACCAACATTTTCACTACAAATTATTACCTTTCAGCATCCTTTAGAATATGGTTGCACAAACAGGCTTAAAGCAAAACAAATAGTGACTTCAATACAATTTGGATATTTTTTTCTCCTCCAACACATCAAACTTTCTACCCCCTCAGTACTTTGTTTCCTTAATAGTAACCATGGTCAGAGAGAATTACTAAATCCTGCAATAATCACAGACACTATACAGATTTTTTTTCCTTTCCTGCTGCTTTATACTAGCACCAATGATAAAAGATACAGACAGCTGTTCCAGTGTTGCTTATCTTCATTGGGAAAATTCACAGATGGAGATCTTTTAAGATAAACCTTTTATACCTATGTGTATATGGACTGCTGTTTATATTTACCAGAATTAAAAAAAGAAGTAAAAAAAAAATTGTACTGTAAAATAAAGTGAATTTATTGCAAACATGCTATCATCACTAAAGAATTTTAGTTTATCAGATAAGTATGTAAGTTATTGTTTCTCCTTCCATTTACTCCACACAACTAGAAAAATTTACCTCTCATTGTGACATAAGAAATCAAGTAGCAGTAACATTAAAACTTATAAATTATATGACTACTATAAGGAAATGAATGTTTAGATATTCAAAATATTTAAAATATTATTTTAATGTTATATTTGTGGTTGACTAAGGCCCTTCACCTATTTTCAATATTAACCAATATTATTACTTTGTGCATAATCAGTCCTGAGCCTTACAAGTTTAAAGTAACTTGTCATTAAATAGTACATAACATTGCAGAAGCAAGGTTATTTAGACTTATCAAAAAAAATAATCCCAAGGAAAGAATGTATGGCTTGGGGGGAGGAGGTAATGAGTTATAGGGTATAAAATCAAAGCAAATGTGTTCCACTTATTAGAATGATACCTTCAAAGGGAAGCACCCCCAAGAGGAATATAGATGGATGTATAAAAAGTAAAATAATTGGACTGATAATGGGCTAAAGGTAAGCAAACACTAGTAGCAGGACAACTATCAGTACATGTAGTCTCATTCACTACTTCCACTATAAGAAATGTATATTTAACTTAGTTACAAACTTTATTAAACATGAATAAGTTTGAGTGTCTGCTGAGGAATCTAACCATGGAAATTTATACTATCATACAGAAAGTAATGCACTCTAAAACAGGTTGATTGATGCTAATGAACAATGAAAAGAAAAGAAAACCAGGCACTCAGAAGAAAGGCTAGTGAAGGTGTAAAGCAGAATATACCACAAAAGAGAAAATGCCTACTCTTTAGACATTAATCCACTGGCTTCTTGTTTTGCTATAATTTATAAGCATGTAAATAGAAAATTGTGTGAGCCATCAGAGAACGCATTTTTCCTGTTTACAAAAGACATCCACTGCCAAGCACACAGTAAGTTATATGTGGTGAAAAACTCTGACTTCACAAAGCAGGAAACTAGGTTAAAGTTATTTTAAGAGCACTGGTTAAAAACCAGTGTCATATGTATCTATATAATGCATACATTTTACTTAGCATGTAAAAATAAATTTCTCATCTAGAAATTTGAGTTTCACTTCAGTTTAATTTTATTTTCTGCCTCCTACCAAAAACAATTAATGGAGTTGAACATGATAATAACCTAATAATCTTAGGATTTTACTTCTAATAAACAACAAATCCTGGGGCCGGAGGGTTAGCTCAGAGGTTCTGGCGCCTGCCTCACAAGCGCAAGGTTCTGAGTTCGATCCCCAGAAACCACATACAATGCTGGGCGTGGAGACTCACACCCACCAGCTATCAATACCACATTCCACAGTGCCGGGCATGGTGGCTCACGCCTGTAATCCCAGCACTCGGGAGGCAGAGGCAGGAGGATGGCTGAGTTCCAGGCTTGCCTGGGCTACATAGTGAGCTCAGAGCCAGCCTGAACTACAAAGCGAGACCCTGTCTCAAAAAAAAAAAAAAAAAAAGAACAAATCCTAACTTTTAAAATACAACAAAAGGGTTTCATGTAATCCTTCAGTACTACAACTTACTGTATTTTGACTTATCAGTCATTCTTAGTATCCTGTAACATTTACAGTTACTGCACAGCAAAACTAACGTGGGGCATCCAAACATCTGAAATTTTAAGGTGCTTTGACCTTCCTAAGTAGTCAAATCCAATGCAGTTAATTAATTAATGTAACTAGTGGAAGTAAAACTAGGAAGCTATGTAAATGGCTCTGAAATATTTTGCTTCTTATTCTTACTAAAAAGAAAAAAAGACTTTAACCATTACCCCTAAGATTTGGTTAAACAAGTATTCTAATATAATTTGTGCATTTTTGAAGAAAATGTTATAAAGTAAAATTTTTCCTTTATCCTTCATAATTAATATGGAAAGACGATATATTTTAAGAATGCAGTATTATTCCTTTTAGAAGTGCTACTTAAAGAAAAAGATGTAAAGCAGCTATTATTCATAAGTGATACATACAAACAGCTGTTATATACTAGTATATAAAAGTTGGAACCACGATTTAAAAGAGCCAGATTTAAACTAATAATTGGGATTACAATTCAATTTAACCAGTGTTTGCAGACATGCTTATATGTGCCAGGCACTGGTACACTGATAGTACATTGATGAATACGCTCCCATTCATGGAGTTTACAGTCTACTCCAGAAAGCAGACATAAAACAAGTGTGCTACTAAAATGAGGGTACACATAGAACTGTGAGAGACAAAAACCGATCTTGTTAGAAGCTTGGGAGTACAGTAAGCCTTTCAAATCTCTTGACCACTCCCCCATGAGTAAGAATATCACTTTCTAATTGGCTTCACTAAGAGCAGGCACATGATCAGTCTGTAGCCCATTACAAAGCCAGTTAGGTTTTCTCTCCTCATATGGCTTCTTAGGAATTTGGAGCCAAGTGCACATGGTTCAGGCACATTACCACCAATGGCCTGCACCATCGGCTCATAGGTTATTGTCCACAACAGAGTGCAGGAAAGGAGATTGCAACCTTTGCATCATGCTCTCATTCAAACCAAAGACCAAAGCACCTCCACTGACAGTTATGGAACATCACTTCTTGAATGCTGAGGTGGCTGTCAGTGTTTTGGTTCTGCCCGTCAACTAAAAGTGCCTGGCTCTGTTAAATCTACAAGTAGGAAGCCCCCTCTGCCTCTTTAAATGGAACTCAAAACCTGTGTCATTTGAAAACTAAAGCTGCTTCATGATCATCTACACCTCTGTACATTAAAACATCTCTTTTTAAAATTGCCAGCCTATAAATCATATTCAGAGCCCTAGAATTATCAAATGAATCCTAAAACTTCTAAGAAGATGGGGTCCTTCAACCAGGGTAATGGATTTGGCTTCTGCTCATTTCATTCTCAAGAACCAAAACCCCTAACAGAAGATATAATCTTTTACCCAACTCTATCACATGGATTTCTTTGGTGATTACAACAAAAGAGGGTAAGTGAAAAATTGTGAAATCAAGAGAAACCAGGATACAGGAAACAAAAATAGAGAAAGGAAGCAGGTCGGAAAAAAGAAAATTGGCATAAGGGCTGAATTTTTAGTACTTTATTACTATTTGATTATACTCTATGCTTTAGTACAAACAATATTCCTCAATAAACTAACTTGTTTGATAAAAGCAAAGAAAGGCAAGACACCTTTAAGATAAGTGTGTGTAAATATATAGCATCTATAACTTTTTTCAAATTTCCTTCAAACCTAAAAGTCTAAGGGGCTGTATGAAATTATTACAATTTATAAAGTCTAAACAAAAGAAATTCAAGATGTAAAGAAAAAGAAAATGAAGAGAAATATGCTACCAAAGCAAAGCAGGGTGTAGAGAAGTAGTTTTTCAGCAACAGAATTATGCAGTGCCTTGGATTTTTTTTCCTTAATAATATCAAAAATCCAAATACTGGGAAGAACCAGATGGTAAATTAAAAAGTCTCGCTTCAGTCCTTATGTTTGGCACCACAGAGATTCAGTCAATTTCAAATAATTTTTTAGAAGTCATGAATGGGTTAGAGAAATCATATAAATACATATCTGAAATGGAACATTATTCCCCAGATTGCTCACTTCAACAGTTTCTTACTTGGCAAAAATACAATCAATATATCCTCGTAATAAAAATAAAGATGCAAAACATTTCCTTGTCAGTTTTTAAACAAATCCTTTGTTTTCCAACATATATTTGGCAATTCAAAATCTAAACCACACTAGAAAGTATTATGTATATGCCCCTTAGTGATGTTCCTATGTCTCCAACGTAGTTTCAGTTTGAATCTTTCAGTGTATAAGGAACCACTCAACTAGAGTTTTGGGGTTCAAAATTCTGTAAGCTTTAAATGAGAAAAGTAAAAAGAGATAAAGAGGTTTATGACTCCTTTTCTCATGGCCTCAACAATAAAAGCACATGCCTGGTGTGCACGTAAAAATATACCGTGCACGACAAACCTCCCTAAGTCCTAAGTCTCCTTTCTCACCGAGGTCTACCCCAAAGCGAAGCCAAGACTCTTTAGCTCTCTACTTCTGCTTCTTCCAACACATTAACAAACACATTATCAACTTTTTCTTATATTACAAAGACCATCTTATTAGCATAGCGCAGTCTTAACAAAATTATTGTAGATGAAGATAGGGTAATTTAAAAATACCATGTTAGGAAACATAATAGTCACGAGTTGTAACTTTTCAACCAGGAAGGGCTATAGCAGTGAATCTGCTACAACTGTTCCTTGAAGTGGACAAACATAATTAGCCTTGGAACACCCAAATTAAGACCATGACAAGCTATTTTAATGAATTATATCAAGAAACACAGTTGCTTTCACTGCCTCAAATAACACTGCAGTAATTCTGGAGCACATTTCAAAAGAATTAGCTAGCACTGAAAGGAAAAGTGCCTGTATATCTATCCTAGATGATCAGATTTTTCCTGTGGTGAAGAGGAGGCAGCACGGAAACCTTCCAGAAGAACATAAACTGCTTCAAGATCATCAACTGGCAACAATGTGAGATGGTGAGATGGATTTTTGAGAAGGTAGGCTGGAAGACTTGTATAGGATGCCTGACTTTCATGGATACCAAGTGGGGAGCAAAGTTTTTGATGACTTTTGCAATCAGACAGCCACTGCTTTTCTTTTCTAAAGTTGGTGTGTTCTTACTGAAAAATCAAACCATTGATAAAATTAACTGTGTGACCTCAGGTAAGTTACTCTGGCATCTGTCTGACAAGGTTCCTTTCTCTATAAAAAAAAAATGATACCTATATTTGTGTCAGGGGAATTGTAAGGGTTGGAAGAGAAAGTGTATGTACATTAGCAGCTCACACAGTGCCTGGCAAAAAGCAGAACATCAGTTCTCTTCCTTCCCTGCAACTCCCACCAAAAGCAAAAAAGCAAATGACCAAACGACCCCATTCCAAGTTTTTGACCCATCATATTTACTATTCCAAAGTACAGAGTCAAAGTCATTATGTTTTACTGTCAACAACAGCAAATGTTGATTTAAAGAATCAGAATGTCAGAATCTAGAAATCAAATCTAACCCTCTCATTCTACAGATGTTGTTGCCCAAGGAGACATTCCTTTTATCTACTCTTGCATGCATTCATTTACTAGCAGAACCTTAACTAGAAAAATAAACATAATAACAAAATAGAAATAGTACTTTAATGTTTGTCAAAAGTCAAAACTAACCCTACAGGACCACTGTGCAGATAGTCTTTTTAGAATGAAAAATGACTGTGACTAATTCATTTTAAGAATGTTTCTTATTTCCTCCTTGAAATGGTTCACACATTTCCAAATACTTTTTTCTTAATGTCCTCCATTTTCTTCTGTCCTCCTTCCTTTCCTCAATCTGCCTCTTTCTAGGATATAAATCTACTCCCCATTATAGATGACTCAAGTCATAAATCCAGGAACCTAAAAACATAATGCAGTGTTGTGTTCCAGACCAGTTACCATCCCTTAAGCATTTTCTCTCTCTCAATCTCTAGATCAACCACTCAAGAGAGAAGTCCTACTTCACTGTGAACTTCTAATTCATGATTGAACTTGATTTTGAACTTCTAATTCTTGATTTTTCTCTGATACCAGGTTCTTACCCATATCATGTCATTAACACCAAAACATTATAATACTATTTACATTTCCCTACCCTATTATGACAATGCCAAATTAGCTATGATTTTGAATGTAATAATGCATTTAACCTGTTCACATGTTAAGTACCCACTACATGCGATTTAAAGTTTCCCCTCATCTAAAGATAATCACCAGACCTTTATCCTCAGATAGCTGGTAAAGAGTACAAAATAAATAAAGCAGAGTACCAACAACACAAGCTTCACACTCTTTAGTTCCACAGCTATCCTTAATCCCTTTCAGGACATGAAAATTATAAGTCACCCAGCAGTAGCACTGACTATCACTTAACCAGTGTCCAGAGCTGACTTTCTTAATTAGAACTCCAGGGGTGAAAGATTCTTTTGCACCTAGCCACTGAATAAACATCAACAACACATCTTTTAGTGCTGTCCTGTCCCAGTAGTATACTGACTCATATTCCTTGCAGGCTTCTAATTTAGTATTTCTTGAAACCTTGAGGTTAGTCAAACAGACTTCAAAACAAATAAGGATCTCTTTTTATCCTTAAAGAGTTTTTAATAAAAAAAAGAGGTAAGGTGGATTTTAACATATAGCTTATTTTCATGGGGGAGAATAAACCACACGATAATTTATATTTTCAAACACAACTGTTAACCATATCAAAAAAAACTTATATTTCCAACTTCCTTGACAAAATCACTTTCTATCCCAGATCTATTAGCTGAAATTAGAAAGAACAGAGGGAAAGAAAGAGGAAGAATGGAAATGCCGGACGTGGTGGCTCATGCCTGTAATCCCAGCACCCGGGAGGCAGAGACAGGAGGATTGCTGAGTTCGCGGTAGCTTGCCTGGGCACCATAGTGAGCTCAAGGCCAGCCTGAACTATAAAGCGAGACCCTGTCTCAAAAAGCAAAAAAAAAAAAAAAAAAAAAGAGGAAGAATGGACAAATGGATGTGTCATAATCACCTTTCCAATTAAAGTTTCATTGTATACTGTTTCTTGAAATTATTTCAATGACAACAAAAAACTCAGATAAATCAACACATAATTATCTGCACCATTATCTTTAAGAACAATCTATTTTAAAACCTGGCGTAGTTTTTTGAAAAAAATATTATCAAATAAATACAGTGGAGATCCTTTTTTCTAACCCCAAAGAGTGACTTTTTTCTCCATTATTGGATTTCCAGACTTCTAAATTTCTGTAAATCTGCATCCCACTACATTACTCCTAGAATTCTAGGTGAAATATTTATACTTTAGCATGATTCCAGGTATTAATTTTAACAAATCATAATGCAATGGGAAAATGAAACATATTTTTAGAAATTCATTCTTCTCAGTTTTATGAAGAAAAATTATGTTGCAGGTGTATTAATAACTTGTAAAACCACAAGTTGTGTAATGCTTTATTTGTAATACATGGAAGAAAGTGTGGGGATCAGTATGAATTTCAAGTTCATGATAGTTACATAAACTAGTAAAACTTCTTACTCATCTCAAAACAATATTCATAATGAAAACTTAAAACTACCTTTTATACCTGTAGAAAAATGAAAGCTCTGTCCTTAGTAAGTTTCAATCTTTAGAATTTTACACTTTCACAGCCAATTTAATTAAGCATAAATTTCAGCAGCTGTAATTTGCAAGAAAACCCTAATGAGACTGTAAGTCCCTTTGGTTTCTGTTTTCCCCCTATCTGGAATAATAAGACATTGTGCTTAAAAAAGCACTTTTCTGTAGTTATTTGCATTGTCTTCTCTATCAATGATCCTATACAAGTAATTTCCAGTTCATCACCCAAATTGCAGCATTCAAACTGTTTTACAAATGGGGATCTAGACCCTAGAAAACAGTAGATTTTAAACAGATTAAAGAAACACAATCCAATATTCCTTTATTTTCTTCCAAGCAAACTAGACCTCTGGTCCCCTTTTGGTTCAATTTTGATCCCCCAGTTCAGATATCTTTAAGAAACATTTAAAAAAAATGTGTAAGTGAACAAATGGGGAACTTGTTATTTCTCTCCCCCAAACAACCACTATTTATATAATATTGCTGGCCTCGTGAAAGGGAATCCATTACCATCAGTAATTCGCATCTCTCCTTCAGCATCAGATGCAAACAGGATACGGAAACAAGATCGCTCTCCTCCATTTACTTTTTGTTCATTCCAACCTCTGAACATAATCCTCAACTCCATTCCACTGGCCTGCTTCATCATCTGACACTCCTGGTTTTTACCTTCTCCAGTCTTAGTGACCATCCTGGTGTAACATTCCTGACTGTTGAGTTATCTAAATACTACTGAATGAGTTTGCTCACCACCCATCTGCAATTCGCTGAAAAAAGTGCAACTTAAGGAAATAAATCTTAAACGATTTAATTTGCAGATTCAAAGACAAAGAACATGAATCTCATGCTATGATATTTTGTTGAAAACATCTCTTTGCCTTTCGACAGTGACCCAAAAAAATTTTTAATGAAAAATACTGTTTAAGTAGGAAAACAAGGGTACATAGGGATCTCCAAAGAATGGCAAATGCTTTTTCATCAGTGGGTGTTGATGTAAAAGTGGATCATTCTTCCAAAACACAAAACTCATTCTTGATTGTGAATCAATTCACCTAAAGCTCCAATGATGAAAGTACAAGAAGAAAGAAATTTCACTCCACCACAGAGAAAAATAGGAACCACAAACTAATGAATTTTCATGGAAAATTTGGTTGTTCTAAAAAAATTTATTTTAGAGAAGGGGAGACTGAGGGAGGGAAGAAGGTGAAGGGAACGATGAGGAGGGGAAGGGAGGACAGAGAAACTAAATACATCTTTCCTATTAACCTATACTTTACACACTATCAATTTTAACTTTGAAAAGCCGAAATGAACTGACCCTATCACAATTTAAAGTAAGATATTCTGAATTTATGTTGAGCAGTTATTTTTAACTTGATATACACCAATCTATTATTGCCTCTGCAGAACACTTAAGTTGTTTGTGATCTTTAGATTTTTTTTTTTTTTTTTGAGACAGGGTCTCGCTTTGTAGTTCAGGCTGGCCCTGAGCTCACTATGCAGCCCAGGCAAGCCTTGAACTCAGCAATCCTCCTGTCTCTGCCTCCTGAGTGCTAGGATGACAGGCGTGAGCCATCACACCCGGCAGATCTTTAAATTTTTAAATTAAAACCTAATTCCTTTAACTTTAAAAATCTTAAACCAATTCCATTTACAATTACCTCTGTATCATGGTGTTCCAGTGGTGGTCTGCAATGGAATCTTTACAATTAATATTAAATTTCTCGTTCTAGAGAGCCAAGGCTAGCACATCTCCTTATCTTCCTATTGCTCCATTAGACTGACATATTTTCCCTCGTCTGTCACCTTCCATAAAGCTCTGCTTTCAGATATGAGTTAATTCCTTTTTAGTTGTCCTCAATGTTCTAAAATAGTGATGTTTGACAGAATTAATACAGTGCTCTAGTTTCCTCTATTCAACTGGTATTTAATTAAAGATCTCAGAGGCCACTTTCTCTCAGGCTACACCATTTAAAGGAGGAATACTGCTTCCTTGACAATGTGATGAGCCCAACGGCAACAGAGCTGCCTTCCTAATGTTTCCCATTTACCAGACTGCTTTACTACATATAAGCTTCCATCAGCACCTTACTTCACATTGATTTCGCTCTCACACCTCCAAACTACGGTTCCAATGTACCCTTTTGAGTTTCCAGCATTTTTATAGCAGAAAAACTTCCCTATATTTTTATGATAGCTCTTGTATCACCCGGACTTCAAAAAGTCCCAATGGTACTTTGTACAATTTCTGGAATCCTTAATAACACAGAAAATCTGAAGCAGCCAGAGCTACAATGGAATACAAACTGAAAACCCTTATTTTAGATTCTTTTGAATGAGTATACTTTGGAAAATAGCCCACTCAACTTGATAAGTCATAATTTTTTTTCTAAAGGTGGCACAGACGATTTAAATTGGCGCTTGCGATTTATGACTTAAAAATTGTTCTCTTGGATGGCCTTTCGCAAGCCTGCACTTCCTAATCATTTTTGACTATATCAGAACCACAAGAGACATGTCAATTTTTGCAAATTTCAGGAGCAATAAACTAACAAACAGACTCTAGGTGGTGGTATAGGTTATTTTTTATCATGATGTTTTACTGTTAAAACTGAAAGAGCCAGAAGAGCCTTTAGCCTCTCCTACACACATTTCTCTATTTGGAACTTATTCTATTTTAGGATATTTAAATCTGGAAAAATCTACAAAGTTTGAAGACACATGTAAAAACTGGTTCTGGTCAAGTCTTTTACCACAGGCGTTAAATCTGATTTTCAACTACTCCAAAGGCACCGTAAGAAATACATTTGCGTAAAAGTAACACAGTTTTCCTTTTTAAAAATTGTTTTTAAATACGTATATATTTTACTCAATTCCTGGAGTACTTTTAAGGGTGAGACAACTTAGTGAAAGCAGTACCACAGCCCTCAGGGCAACAGTGGCCCCACTGATTAACTCCCTTTCTTTGTCTCTAGAACTAAGTCCAAGCAGGGAAAGTGAGGAAGCCACTGTCCCGAACCAGTGAAACCCTCCTGACATACCAAACCACAGGGCAAAACTCACTTAGAAGTTGAAAAACATTTCAACATACTCCAGGCAGCAACCCACACTTAAGGGCCAGGCAGATGAAACACCATTTGTTTAAAAAGTCTACTTACTTCACTGTCTCTTCACAAAGGCAGCAAACTGATGATTAAACATTGAATAACCCATCTGGACAATGCCACCCACTTGCCAAACCTATGATTCACTAATAAGCAGGTTCGGTGCAGTTCGTAACTTTAAAGAATGAATTACTAAAGCCCCTTACTTCACGAATTGTTCCAAGAAACATTGGTAAGCGTGTGCGTGTGCGTGTGTGTGTGTGCCGATCCTATCTTACTTCAGACACCCACAATCTGTTTACCTCTAAAAACCTTATTAAAAACCTATTTCCCTCACAATTTTGCATTCATTTACACTACAGGAGACAAACTTCAGCTTAGTTCCACCAACGAGTTAGAAGTTCTTGCACCTAGGAACATTTGGATTTTTCTGAAAATAAAACTCCATATTATTATTATTATTTTTACATAAAAGTACTCAGCATTCTGCTCCTCTTTTACTACCTACGGAATCCACTCACATTACTAACGTGACAGAAGGCAGAAACTCCTGGAATGCTTCGGGGATCAACATGTGTCACAGACTCTCAGCTCGTCCGCCTTTAAAACGGTTGATTCCTTTGTTCCTTGAGAGCGATCACCAACTCCTGATTAAAATTTGCAAACTACTTGAGAAAGGACGGGAGGGTCGAAACCCTACATCCACAGAAAACTCTCCCGAACAATATCCGCTAGTGCTAGGGAAACACCGAAGAGAGACAAGCAGCCGCCCCGCACCGCGTCCACCGGGCTCACTCCGAACGCGAGCCCAGCTGCTGCCCCAGGAGGAAAAGGACGGCCGAGGCCTCGGGTGCGGGAGCCTCGCCCTCAGGAGGCGGCGGCAGAGGCCGGCAGGCCGGCGCGGGGCTCAGCGCCGTCCCTCGCTCGGGTCACTTTTCCGGGCAGGGAATCGGGCGGGCGCAGGGCCGGGAGGCGTCCGGGCGAGAGGCGCCAGCCGGAGCCGCTGGCAGCGGGACCGAAAGCCGCGCGACGAGCGGCGCCGGGGCTCGGGGACAAGGGGCGGCGGCGCGGCCGCGACCCCTCCGCGACCCACCGGTGGCCGCGCGCCGCTGCCCCGCGGCCAGGCGCCCCGAGCGCGGGCGGACGAGCCCGCTCCAACTCCACAACTTGGCGGCCGCGCCTCGGGCCGCGCGATCCCCGAGCCCGGCCGCGGGAGGCGCCCCTCCGCGCCGCGAGCCCCCGCCCGCCGATCCCCGCGGCCCAGACGCCCGGCCGCCGCCGCGCGCCGCTCCCCGGGCCGTTTCCGGGGGCCGCTCCCCGACCCCGGCCGCGGCCGCCACTCACCGAGGCCGCCGCGGCTCCCGCCTTGCGGCTCCGCAGCCCGTTCCGCCAAGCGCCGCCGCGCCGCCTTCCCGCGCCGGAGCTCCCCCTCCGAGCGGCAGCGCCGACCGAGGCCCGGCGGGTGCGCGGCCGGCGGGTCCTGCGCCGCGGCCGCCGCCTCCGAGTTCGGGGCTCTGCTGCAATGTCTGCGAGGCTGACTCGGGCGCCGCGCTCCGCGCTCCGCGCTCGCCGCCGCCGCCCGCGCTCCTCCCTCCGCGCCGAGTCCGCGCGGCCGAGTCCCTCCCCTCGCCGCCGCGCGCCATTCAGCTCTTCGGCCAAGTTTCTTAACCCTTTTCTCCCCCTCCGCCCAGGGTGGCCGGGCGGAGAGCGCCGCGGGTGCCGGAGCGCGGGGAGCGGGGCCCCCTCGGCGGATGCCCTGCGTCTCGTCCCTCGTCGCGCGGCCCCGGAGGCCCCGGCCGGGCTGCGGGACCGGGGAGGGGGCGATGGCGCGTCCCGGGCCGGCTCCTGGGCCCCGGCTGCGCGCCCGGCCTGGACAGCTCCCCGTGGGGCGGCCGAGGGTCGCGCTTCCCAGGCCGGGGTCGCACGCCCGGCACACCTAGGGGACCGGGCGCCCTGCACCCCGGAGTCCCCGCCGGGCCGCTGGCGCCTTCAGCGTCTCCCTCCTAGTTTCCTCCACAACACGCGTTCCCTCGGCTCCCCTTCGCCCACCTCAGTTTCCACCTCCTCATATCTGTGTCCAGCATTGGGGGGGGGTGTAACTCTAGGTCACTTTGACCCCACCCCAGCACCCAGGAATAACAGTGTCACGACGCCAAGAGGAGAACTAGGAAGGAGACCTGAGGAGCGCCCCGCTTGGCTCCCCGGACGGTCGTAGGACCCAGGAGCAGGGTTTCTCTTCAGCTGCTTTGTCACCGCGCTGTCTCCAGCGGAGGTACACCGCCGTCCCCGGAAAGGATCTGACCCGGCCAGACCCGGCGGAACAACGGGCAAGGCAGCCACTTCTTCGGCCGCTCCCCCTCGGTTTGCTCTCGGAATGAGAAATAACAATTACATCACGAGGCCGAGGAGGCGGCTCTGCGAAGCCTCTCGGTTTCCAGCAGCCTAATCTCGCTGAACCCGCCTCTGAACTGGAGGGGGGGGGGGTCAGATGGGTAAAGCGAGAGAGTGGAGGGAGGAGAGTCATAGGAAACCCTAATTTCCCCTTCTTTGTGTGTTTTGCTAAAATCGTATTTTCAACGCTCACCAAACATCTAGCTGTAACTATAAACACCCCCTCAACACCTCCCTAGATGTCAGGTTTCTTTTTGGTTCTGTCATCTAGCTTTTGGTAAGTGCCTTGAAAAAAAAATATATCAGGGGAAATGAGTGTCGTTGCTGCAATTATCTTCGCTTGACACAAAAAAAAGCTTAAGTAGGGCTTAGTTGCACCCTAACCTCTGGAACCCATGCCTGAGCCGTAACACGTACCACGTAAGACAAATAAGTGCATAAGACATTCTGTTCTTCCATATAGGTGTTCGTGTCCTTAAGAGTTTGATGGCATTTGGAAAGAGAATTGTTAGTTCACTTTAAAAAACAAACAAAAATTAGCCAAATCATAAAACTGCAGTCTATGCCTGTTATATAATGCTGGTGTCGTGCATTTAAAATTTAACCTTTAAAAACATGAATGAGCTTTGGAATACCTTCTCAATCTTGAAAGCGAAAACAGTGTTTCAAATGAATTCTTAATAAACCCAGTTCTTGGCACAGTGCTGGGCACATGTAGGAATTCTTTTGCTTAATGGTGATGGCACACTTTAAGACATTTATTTTACATTACCCTAGTGATTCAACTATGCAATCTGTTGGCATCTAATATAGTTTAAGCCTCGTGTAATAGCATATTATTTGCATACACCACAATAATCCGCTTAAGGCAAATGAGTAAAGGCTGCATCGTCTGTTCAGGACTGACACAAAGCAAACGATTCCAGTTAAAGGATGGCCAGCATAATTGGAACTTGGCCCTTTAGTGGGTCGAATTTCTTTTCTAAAAACTCTATTAGACAAAGATATTTTTTTAAAGTACTGTAAATGTTTCCATTGTTTTAAGGAGTTTATTGGACTTTGGCAGATTCTTGAAAAGTCAGTGTCCATTCATTAAGAGTATGATGGTAATAAGTTAATAGCAGACTTAAGAAATACTGTGACTTCTCAGTCTGTACCAAGCTTCTTCTGTGGGTTAGAAATGCTCCTCAGAGGTATAAAAGCTAACAGCTGCTGCACTGGAGGACTCCAGAATGTTGACTCTGCTATGAGCACTTCTGCCTTTTGTATCACTCCCTCCCCACCCCCACACTATAGTGTCTGTTATCTGTCCTGTTACCAGCAGTGCTGTTCCTAACATTCTCTCCTGATGGGCAGTTTCCAGTTTCATCCAGATAGTCTCACTTACAGCTCTGAAGTAAAATGAAATAGGGTTCCACGGAAGGAGAGACATGTTCACCAAAGAATGAAGCGTCTGCACCCGAGTGGATGGACTTTCAGAGAGATATTTGAGCTACTCAACTGTTGCTTTAAAAAACATTCTTCTTGCTTCTTAACTAAGTTCTAGATGATTGAGATTGCTCAGCAAACCAGGTATTGGTCTTGTCTTCCAATATTAATTTTAAAAATCCACTGCCATATGTTAGATGATTTCCCAGAGTTGCTCACTTATTGTTATTCTGTCTTTTCATCACTACAAGAATACCTTAATTGAAATCCTGGCGATTTTTCATGGTGCATTAGTGTTCACTGTACTCTTCTTATGGAATTCTTTATAACTGAATCACCTAATTGTGGAGATACTATTTTCTTGTTCTTCAAAAAAAACATCTCCCAAGATAAGAGAGTCACTGCAAAGATATTGGGGTATAGATGTAATATTAGATTGCCTGTACTGTAATTTGTATTTTGAACCATTTATGATGTGAAAAGGTGCCATTTAGTTGTCACACTGAGACATGTAAGTGTTGATAGAAGTCAGTGGGTTCTGTGGGATCAGATGCTATAATGTGGGCTCAATATTCCCATCTGCCACAAAGATATAGTCTGGGAAAGTAATACTTTTGCTATTTTCTCTAAATCTCTCCTGTACAGCATTTTGCAAACCATTTTGTGACTTCACATTTCCTGGTTGGTAGTCTGCTCTAGAATGCAAGCTTTACAGTTGCAAGGTCCATATCACTCTTGGTCACATTTGGCTACCTCCAACCGCCTATCCCTGAGCTCAGCAAACAAAGCATTCAGCAGACACTGGCCAAGATACTGTCACAGTCCAGAGGACACAGTGTTTATTTCTATTTGGGGTACAGATGTAGAGTAAAGAAGTTCTGCAAATATTTTATGGAGAAAATAATACGTTAACGGACCATTAAAAAGTAAAAAAGTTTGCTAACTAGGCTAAGTGGAAAAGGGGTTCTCAGGAGAGGAAAACAGACTGTTAAACTATAAAGAGGCATGAGAAAATAATATCCATTAAGAGATATTGAATTTATATTATGTACTAGAAAGAAAACTATGATCCGAGGGGGAAAGATGTGTATAACAGGTTGTGTTCATAGGAACACAGTATGGTTGTGCTTTAGCTAGCTTCTTGAAGAGTGCTGTCCAATAAAAACATGAAGTGAGACACAAATGTGAGCTACACGTGAAACTGTAAAATTTTGAGTAGCCACATTTAAAAAGAAGCCAATAGTAGTAATTTGAATAGTGCACTTTAATGTAATAGATCCAAAACATTTCAGTGTGTTCAACATAAACAATAATTAATTTGCTGTTGTACAATACTTTAATCTTTTGAAAACTAACCTGATTTCTTTTAAGTCTTAATTTGGATTTATTTTATTTTATTTTACTTTATTTTTTGAGATAGGGTCTTGTTTTGTAGTCCAGGCTGGCCCTAAAACTCACTATGTAGCCCAGGCAAGCCTTAAACTCAGCATTCCTTCTACTTCTGCCTCCCAAGTGCTGGGATTAGAGATGTGAGCCACCATGCCCAGCATTATGGTATGTGGTACTGATTGCTGACATTGGCACTTGCTAGGCAGGCGCCGGAACCACTGAGCTAAATATCTGGCCCAATTTGGACTAATATTCAGGTAACTCCAACTAATATTGCCTCAAGACTGTATAGAGAAAGTAGGAAACCCTTAATAACATACGGACATTCTTGAAGGTCTAAATATTGTTAAATCTAAGATTTTACTTGTATCAATTACCAGTGATCAACTACGCCATGTTGTAAAGCTCACTTTGGTGTGTCTGGGCTTTTGTACCAATTAGAGAATCAGCAAAGTTTACATTTTATGTACTATGTTTTCATTAACCGTGCAGTTACAACTACTACTATCTCTATTAACTCCACTGGTGGACTGTAAATGTAAACTGTCTGTATTGCCAAAATAAAATGCTATAAATTTGGGTTGAATAAGCAGTAAATCTTGCCTATAACTTGAAACTATCTCTGTGCTAGTTACATTGAAGCATCTTCCTAGCTGTAGAAGCCAGGAGAATGGCTTTTTTTTTTTTTCATGTCCACTTATTTGTGGACTAAAAAAGCTTCCCTTGGCCTTTGTTTGAGGGAATCACCTAAGGAAAGCTGTAGCATTAAGCATGTGGAACAGTTCTCTAAGTGCTGACAAAGGTCTAAGGAACTGAAGATATTTAGACACCCTGTCTGCAGGTTACTATGCAGTTTTTTCTAATGAGATCGGAGCCCTTTTACTTTGAGTAGGACATAAGTGCCAAGGATTGACAAAACCAGAGCATTCAATTGCTACACTAAAATGAATCTTGAAAACTTTTTATATCAAGAGAGAGAGAGAGAAAGATCCGAAAATGATTGTGTGAACACAGCTGCAGCATGAAAGAGACAGGTACTTCAGTGAAATGCCTATGTGGATGGTGCCTTCTGATTATTTCTCAAAACAAGAAATATCTCATTAATGTCTAGAGTAGTCCAAAACTCCAAAAGATCCCAGCAAAGCAAGAAAAATCTGTCAGTTTTTATAACATATCAGTTTAATATGTCTAATGATTAAAAGTAAATATTCAACAAACTTTACAGATGTAGAAATGAGTTAAGTAGATGTCATTAAGAAATTTTGTTGGGTTTGGCGTGGTGGCTCACGCCTGTAATCCCAGCACTCGGGAGGCAGAGACAGGAGGACTGCTGAGTTCGAGGCTTGCCTAGGCTACATAGTGATCTCAGAGCCAGCCTGAACTACAAAGCGAGACCCTGTCTTCAAAAAAAAAAAAAAAAAAGAAATTTTGTGGGGGGGCCGGAGGGTTAGCTCAGTGGTTCTGGCACCTGCCTCGCAAGCTCAAGGAACTGAGTTCGATCCCCGATAACCACATATAATGCTGGGTGTCGAGACACGCCCACCAACAATCAACACCTCATACCACAATGCCGGGTGTGATGGCTCACGCTTGTAATCCCAGCACTCGGGAGGCAGAGACAGGAGGATTGCTGAGTCCGAGGCTTGCCTGGGCTACATAGTGAGCTCAGGGCCAGCCTGAACTACAAAGGGAGACCCTGTCTCAAAAAGCAAAAAAAAAAAAAAAAAAAAAAAAAAAAAAAAAAAAAAAAAAAAAAAAGAAAAGAAAAGAAAAGAAATTTTGTTGGGCTGGGGATTTAGCTCAGGTGGTACCGCGCCAACCTTGGATGAAGAAGGACCTGAGATCGATCTGTGGTATGGAAGGAAGGAAGAAAGAAAGAGAGAGAGAGAGAGAGAGAGAGAGAGAGAGAGAGAGAGAGAAAGAATGTTTGGAGATTTAATCAGATAGCCTTCAAGTAAAGCAATGAACATATCTGTGTTTCTAAATTATTCAGAGTTCTATGAAGAAATTATAATGTATGTGTTTAGAAATATAGATATCTGTTTTTAATTTCTTTAGTTTTAGAAGAATTAAAATGCTATATTGTCTTATGAAACCAAACTAAAATTATCTTCATCATAATATACATACTCTTGTTCTTGCGTACGCTTGCCTGTACACATGATCCATGCCCTTAAGACCTGACATAATTCAGTGGGGTAAACAATAGTCTACTTAACAAATGATAGTGGAAGGAAGCTCCTTGCTTAACCAACCTGATTCATATTTCTTCCTGCCTGCCTGCCTCTCCCCCCACCCCGTTTTGCCTTTCCTTCTGCCATTTTTGTTCCTGCCCTTGGGATAACCTTCTTAGAGACCTCATGTATTTTGAAATATTACAACATAGGAGTGTTTTATGTTTCAACAATTGCAAACTATTGCAAAGTTTGGATTTGGAGGCGGTAATCAATTCTTTCAACACGTTCCAAACTGATTTGTTTCCATACCATTTCACTACATGGTACCATATTTGAGTCTTGCCAGGCATGGTTTTCAAGCCTGTAGTCTCAGTTTTTATTTAGTACCCTCTATACTTTGTCCATACTCTGGCCTTTAAATTAATGGTAGCTACCTTGAGATCATGTGAAATAATAGGCTTAGGTAGGGCGGCAATACAATTTATCACCTCTCGCCAGCAATATCACTGCTGCTTTATGATAAGGCAAGAGTCTTACCTCCTGCTAAACCTGCAGTTTCATGGTCACAGTTTAAAACTTCTTCAATCTGAGGTGTAGAAGATAACTTTTAACCCTCCAAGGCCCAAATCACTGGACTCTTCATCCAAATAGCTAGCAGCAATAGGCAGAGAATGCTCTCTTAAGCAAACCTTTTCTTCCTTCCATCTTTGTGTCCAGAATGTTAGATTTCAGTTGGATTTCATCTATCTCATAAGATTCTGCTAAAAAGAGCAAATATGAACCACTCTGTAACCACACAGTGAAGTTTTTCCCTTAACATTGTAGCTTCTGTCAGCAAACAGCCTGCTTTCCAAAGTAAGCAAGTAGCAGTCTACCTAAATATTTTACTACCTGCCACATTAAATGTAGACCATCATCATACATCGCCCAACTACTTCCATTCAATGAGTGCCATTTGTACTGTGCAGCATTCCATATCTGTTACCAGTTACTAAACTGATTATGGCTGTTGGTTGTGAAACACAAAATTCATGCTCAGTGCTTTAAGCACAAATGAGTTTATTATAACATCACAGATAGTTCTACTGAGACCCAGCAGCCTAGCTTGGATGATTCAGTGGGAAGCACCACCCAACCATCTGTCACTTAGAGCTAATGAAGTTACAGCTAAACACAAGGACCTTTGTTACAGCTCCATAGAACCAAACATTTCACCTGCCAAATAGCACTGTAGATTCTGCTTCACAATGTTCATATCCATTTTCCACATGTTATATAGGTACACCTGGTTGATGGGAATCAAATGCCATGCAAAATCTTAGCTTTACTTGAGTCTGAGAAATACATGTAATATTTACCTTCCTTGCCCCTAAAAACCCAGAAAACATGACAAGAAAAGAATATAATGTTCAGTGTATCATTCCATAGCATCTGTCACAGTGGCTGAAGTTTTATTTTTCTCTCTTTTTTAAAATTTTTATCTTTATTGGTACATTGTTTATACACATATGGTCACACTCAATATTGGGAATTTGTACCAGTATATGACATGATTTAATTCTTATTTTTTCTAATTCCCCTACTAAATTTTGAAAAACTCATAGTATATATAGTAAAATTGATAAGTGGCAGAAATTAAATTGAGGTCCCATGTTTTCCTTCTCTCACTAGGGTTTTTGTGATACTTTTTTTTTTTTTTTTTTTTTTTTTTTTTTTTTTTTTTTTTTTTTTTTTTTTTTTTTGCAGTATCAGGGACTGAACTTGGGCCTTGTGCATCCAAGGTTGTTGCAGTATCACTTGAGCTAAATCCCTAGCTGGTACTTTTTTTTTTCTTGCTCTTATAATTTAAAATTACCAATAACATTCTAAAACTTATTAGATAAATATTGCCTCTGCAGAAGAGTCAATAATATCTCAGTTTACTCTCACATTTTTCTATTAGAAAAAAGGAAAGTCAAAAGAAATACTTAGTCTTTGATAGGGTGCCTTTGTTTGTAAGGAAGAGATATTTATGCATTTAACTTAAAATGGGAAATTTTGAAGTATAGGAGTCATGCAATCTTAGGAAATCCTTTTCTGCCAGTCTTGAAGAGACAGTAGCCCTTAATCCTGGTTCTTCACCAATAATATGCCTCAGTTCATTTGTCTAGTTCTCCAAATAGAAAACTGATTGGCTATTAGCCAATCAATGGACTACTTCTTTTATAGACAGGTTGCATCCCAATCTCATTAGCCATTCCCAGGGGAGGTGAAGAAGAGTTCACTTGATACAAAAAAAAATTGACATTTCACCAGATCTTCTCTTTGATATGAGCACCTGTAGATGTAAATGAGCTCTAGAAGTATGACAGTTTTTGTAGAATGGGAAATTTCCAAAGGAAATTTGGTGTGGGAATGTAGTGAGGGGAAGAAATAAATATGATTCTGAAAGAAAATACAAGAACATGTATATAGGGGGTGGGGAGGTGTGGGTGGGTAAGGACGTGGGTAAAAATGAGAATTAACTTGTGTCATATACTGGTAAAAAATTCCCCAATGTTATGTGTGATTGTGAGATGTACACAAAATGTACCAATAAAGAATTCAATTTAAAATTAAAAAAAGAATTGACATTCCTAAGTCTGTGAACAGGGCTAATAAATCTAGAAAGGTAAGGTGGGTTTAGTAGATCAATAATGTCTCTGGTGAAGTCATTATCCTTTATACCACATACATTGAGACCTGTAATGTTACAAAAGCATCATTAATCTTATTTACAAACTACTTACAAATTAATGCCTGTCATTTTTATATATAAATACATTAAGCATATTCATTATTTCACCATTTACTGGTTGCCTATTAGGCACCCTGGGTTATATTATATCAAAATGTTCTGATATCAAATAAGCAAACAATCCTTCAGTCTTCTATACTTCTTTTGTAGCATCCACAAGAAGAGACAGCTAATATTTGATTTAATATGTTCAGTTTTAAGTATAAAGTGAATATTTTAGGGAAGAGAAGCATAGGTTAATGTTTTGGGAATTCAAGAAAGTAGTTTTTGAACAAGATTGTGGTGATGAATTTACCAACATGCTTTTTTTTTTATGGTCATCACTGATTAGCTTTTATAGACTTACTATAATTTCTTGTCATCAGATCATATTTCACAGGGATATTACCCTTCCAGAAAGTTTTATTAATGTTCAATGTGTCAACAAATAGTGTTAGAATGAAATTTTATCAAGTAGAAGTAAGCTCAGATTCCTCCCATGGGTAAAGTATATTTTTCTAATACAGAATCTCCGTGTGCTACAAGCACATCAGAAGTCTTCAGGTATGCTCAGTAAGTGTGGTTGTTGTTATTGCCACGATGTCTTTCTTGGTATCAAGGCTAGTTTTAAACCATGTTCTGAAAGCTGTCAACATTATCTTTGATAATAATACACATCTCTTCCCTAGCTTATTTTTAGTGCATTGCTCTTTCAGGTGCTCAGTAATTTCATAACATTTTACATTTATTTATTAATTTATTTGATCCTGACATATTACCAGTTGTCCCATGGACTCCTTCGAGAATAAATTGCAACCTGTTAAAAATGACACAATGCTTTTTTGTCATATAGAATTCTAATTTTATACTTATTGGAAAAACCCTTTTAAACCTATTCCTATATAGATTTTTTTAATTTTAGGTCACAGTTATGTATGCATAAAAGGACAATGTAAGTGAAATACATTTTAGATATTCCTAAAACATTTTCACATTGTATACATCTCCTGAGAGTCACTTTTGACTTAGTCATAAATGTTATTTTTTAAAACATAATTTAATCCCTTATGCCATCAAAAAATCTCTAACATTTCTCACAGGTGCTCTATGACTGTCTCTGGGATTTTTTCTCAAGATTCTGGGCTCCAGGAGACATTTGATGTAGATTCATGACACCCACAGACACTGAGATTAAAACACATTCCCATTCTAGGGACACTTAAATTCAAATGATACATTAAAAATGTATGACATAGAATCAAACACGAACATCTAATATTACTTGATAACTTCCAAAGTGTTACTGTGTACATTATATCTCTTTGGTCTCATCAAAATAATATAAAATAATCTAGGTAGATATTATTTCTATTTTATAAATGAAGTGCTCTATGTGTCCCCAATGATATAAAGCAAATAAATAGAGTTGGTAGTATTCTTGTAATTACTGGAGCATTTTGTTCATAATTCAAGACTTTACAATTTCATAAGGCTTTTCATCATGCTTCTCTCTCTCTCTCTCTCTCTCTCTATATATATATATATATATATATATATATATATACATTTTTTTTTTTTTGGTGGTACTGGGGCTTGAAATTGGGCCCTTTTGCTTCCAAGGTAGGTGCAGTATCATGTGAGCTAAATCCCCAGCCCATATCATGTTAAACTCCTAAGAGTCCTTAGAAAAATTCACAAGAAATGAATTAAAAAATAACAATTTTTAATACTCCACAAAACAAAATGGTGTCTTTTTTTTCCCCAGCCAGATTTTCTTTCTTTTTTTTTTTTTTTTTTTTTTTTTTTTTT
>PVIC010002463.1:0-27500 GCA_004025085.1 Thryonomys swinderianus
TTCCTTCCCCTCATCACATTCCCACACCAAGTTTCCTATAGAAATTTTCCACTTTATAAAAGCTGTCCTACTTTCTAGAGCTCATTTGCATCTACAGGTGTTCATGCCAAAGAGAAGATCCGGAAATTGTCTATCTGTGATCTATTGATTTCACTTATTAGTATATCCTCCAGGTGTCTCCATTTGCACCTAAATGGATAGATCTTGTCATTCTTTATGGCAGAGTAATACTCCATTTTATAAAAAAAAAACCACATCTTCTTTATCCACTCTCCAGTTGATGGACATTTGGGTTGTTTCCAAGATTGAGCTATCACAAACTGAGCTGCTATGAACAAGACTTGCTTTTTTTTTAAGCCCAAGATCATTTAGTATCACTGTCTCAGATTCATGTGTTTGAAAATTTTTGTTATCTTTCCATTATTGATGACTAGCTGTATCCAGTTGTGGGCAGAGAATACACTGTGCATGGCTTGGGTTATTTTAATTTTTGATGTTTGTGTGCTGGCCTGGGAGGTGCTCTATCTTGGCATCTCCACTGGACACCTGAATACTCTATAAATGCCAATGAGATCCTGCTGGCTAATGGCGTTGAATTCTCCCGTATCTTTGCTGATTTTTTAATATACTTGTTCTCTCAGCTAACAGAAATGTATTGATGTCTCTAACATTAACTATCCATTATCTATTTCTCTTCCCAGTTCTATCAATTTTGATTTTGCTTCAAACATTTTTTAGCTCTTTTGTGCATACACACGTTAGTTTGACAGGCGCTCTTTGTCAATTGGCCCTTTTATCTTGTGAAATAGTCCTCTTTTTGACTGGCAGTTTTCATTGCTCTGGTTATTTTTATCCACCATAAAGTACCAGTTGCAGTTTTCTTTTGGTTGCTTTTAACATAGCACACCCTTTCCCATTCTTTTATTTTTACTCTACATGTATGTTACAGTGAATTTCTTATGTGTTGTACTTTATTTGGTCTTTTATTATAATCTACTGCTTGTCAAAGTTCATATTTAATGAGTGTATTTAGGTCATTAATTAATTATTGATATACTATTTGAGGTTTTGTTTTCTGATTGTTCTCTCTGTGTTTATCTTTGTTTTCTCTTTCTGCTTCCCTCTGGGTTAAAGTTCGTTTGTACTTCTGCTTTGGTTCATCTAGTATTTTTTAGTATACCAGTTTATATCTGTTTCTAGGTATTGTGTTGTATGTACTTATCAAGTATGATTGCATCAACAATGTACAAGACCAATGAAAATATAGAAATATTAACTTTTTATGTCCTTTTTACCTATTTTAATGATTTCCTCAAATGTTACCTTTACATCTACTGGAGATCACATCAAACAGCACCGTACCTTTTGTTATCACCCGCAAACATTCCATTTAAAACAGAGTGGCACAGGAGAAACTTACATTTAACCATACTTCTGCTCTATTTGTTACTTTACTCCTTGGTGTTCCAAGCTCCCTTCCTCATTATTTCCTTTCTATTCGGAACACTTCCTTTTGCTCTGCTCGAAGGGCAAGTTCTCTACTTCTCTACATCTTTCATCTCCCAAATCTCATTTCCCTTTCACACTGGCAGATCTCTTTGGGGTTTGGTTCATCATCCTTTTCTTTCAACATATTTTAACAATATGGTGCCTCCTTCTTCTTGTCTGTGTAGTTTTAGATACGAAATCTGCTAGATAATCTCAAAGAATTCTTTGGCAAGGCATATGATAGTCAAACTTCTGAAAACTAAAGGCAAAAAAAAAAAAAAAAAACCCTCCGACATGGCCAATGAGAGACTGTACGTTACTTGCAGAAGAAAAATAATTAGGGTTGACCCCAAAGATGAACACTTTCTACAAATGTAATGTGACACTAAACACAAGAAATTCACAATGGTACACTCCATGAGATTTAGTCGGATTTGAGCAGCTGCAAACATACTTGCCAGGACGGGCTGTCTATGGCACAGTTGTTTGCAACGATGTCACATCTGTACCTTTGTGTGAGTGATCTGGTCAAGATACTGAACTATAGCATCACCACAAGATCCCCCCCGAATCTCTCTACACCGCGCCATCCCCTCCCCCTGCCCCTGACCATTTCAACAGTTAGGCTGTTACATAAATACCACATAAATGAAATCATTCTATTTGAAATATTTTTTAAATTAACACAATTTTCTTGAGGTTCATACAAGTTTTGAATGCGTTAGTAGTTCACTGCTTTTGATTATGGAATTGTATTTCATGGTGTGAATGTGCCAGAGTTTTAATAACTGACCCATTAAAGGACATCTGAGAAATTTCCATTTTAAGACCACAAAGAATAAAGCTGTTGTAAATATTCATATACAAGTTTCTAAATGAAGAAACGCCTTAATTTCTCTGGTATAAATGCCCCAAAGCACAACTGTTGATGCATCTTGTGAGCACACTCTCAGTTTGGAGAGTTGTCAGAGTTGTTAGAGCCCCCGAGCCAGCTGCATGCACAATAGCAATGTACAAGTGACCCTGTTTCTCCATGTTCTTATTCACTAATTTTAAATGATTCCTTTTTATTGATGCAGCTCACGTGCCTTAAAATTCACCCCTCAAAACTGGACGAATGAGTCATTTCTAGCATGCTAAGTAGTGCGGCCATTACCACGGTGTGACTTTAGACCATTTCATCTTTGATGGAAGAAACCCTGTCCCACTTTCAGTCCCTTCCTGCTGCATCCTAGCAAACATTATTCATCAACCACTTTAAAAGTTTTCTCCCCAGCTTTTCAATTGCTCTATAAAAAGTCTAATTCTGCTTGCTATCTTGGGATACAGAATTCAATGGAACATAAGTAAAACCACACCCAGTATTACATCAGCCTCAGGAGGGCAGAGGTTTTATTTACTTAGTTGTTCACTGATAAGTTTAAATTCCTTGCTGTCCAGAATAGGCTCTGGCACATAGCTGTTGTTTCTTGAGCATCTTTTTGAGAATAAGTGAGTGGAATAGGAAATGAATGGGAAGAACTACGGAAGGCACCATATTGGTTCCAGTGTTGACACCGAGCAACTATTTCCATTCTCGCTGAACATCAGAATCACCCATGGAGCTTATAGGTCTCATCCCCAGGTTCAGTCCAGGAATCTGAGTCAAAGCCTCCCAGCACAGAATCTGGAGATTCCTCATTTTTAATCAAGACTCCTGATGGTTCTAGTATAATCTTCTCCACCTCTGTGCACAGGCCAGTCTCTAAATCCTCCAGGTGAGTCCTGTGGCTGAGTAGGTGCCACGGACACAACCTGCACTTGGCATCAGGTGGTGAATTTATACTCTTCTTTTTCAGAGAAATGAGACTCTCAGAAAGCTGCTCTATCGGACGGTCGCTCTGGTGCGGCGGTGGTGGGGCATGGTAGGAGGGCACTCTGAAGCTAAAGAGGGAGGAATTTGAACTCAGACTCAGTGACTTACCACCAAGTCGGGCTAATTGGCCTCTCTGTCAGATTCCATCATCTCAAGCTGAAGGAGAGCATTCCACCCCGGACTACCGCCGTGAGATGAAATGAGCTGACATATACGACGATACACGCATGGGCATGCGTGCACACCGGCACACTCTAATCTCCCGTCAGAGAATCGGGACCTCGGGCCCTCGCTTTACAGTGGTCTTATGAATGTTATCTCTGGCCTGCCCTGCAGTGGACGTGTCCCCTCCCTCCCCTGGAGCAGCGGCCACCGTCCCTGTCGGAAGGCCTCTAAGGACAGTGCCTCACAACCTCACTTCTCCTCAGGCCTCGGGGAGACCCCACTACAGCAAGTCTTTCCGGAGGATGTGTGGAAATACACCCTTTGGCTCTCACAGCTTCTCTCTCTGCTCAGGAGCCCGAAGAATGAGACAAATCCCTTTCCACCTCACCGTGGCTCTGGTTCAGCAGCCTCTCCCTGGACCATCACACCTGGTGGTACATTGCCGGGGGGAGGTGTGTCTCGCCTGATGATACTCTCCTTTGCTCCAGATGTGGTGCGTGTAGCAAAGTCCCAAGTGCAGGTGTCCCTAGAGGCCGAGAAGGTAACGGACATGAGCAATTGGCTAAGGACTCTGACAGAGAGAAGATGCCGTGACACGACACCGAGGCAGCCTCCAGCGAGACCCGACTACTCTCAAGGCTGCTGCTCACCCTGAGGAGCCCCACGTGGGCCCCGAGGGGGTGGCCACACGGCCAGCAGGAGCGACGGTCGGCACAGGGCGCTGCAGGGCTGCCTCCCTCCACCGCATGCTCCGAGGCACAGGCGCCACATCTGCCTTCCATAACAGCTGTATCCTTAGCTTCCGGACGAGCGCCTAACACTGCAATCTGCCACCGTGAGACAAAGCTGGGAGCTCGCGGGGACCTCAGGTAACATGGGTACACAACTGTAGCTCTTTATCCTGCCTTTGCCATTCTTTTGTACAT
Organism: Thryonomys swinderianus; assembly: GCA_004025085.1. NCBI lineage: Eukaryota > Metazoa > Chordata > Mammalia > Rodentia > Thryonomyidae > Thryonomys > Thryonomys swinderianus. The sequence goes on from PVIC010002463.1 coordinate 4,435, forward strand.
TTACACTTACTTCAGGTGAAGAAATTAATAATGCTGGTGGATAAAAAAAAAAAAAAAGCAAAATTAGTTCCAAAGAATACAAGCCTGGCTTGCTCCTGCCACTGCTATCCCTGGGCATGTGTCTCACCTCCTCCCCGGAGCCCACAAAGCTTCAGAGCGGACACTGGCTTGGGGACCCTGGAGGAAAGAGGCGCAGTGTCTGAGGTAGCTCACACCCGTGACCAGCATGCCGAGGGCTCCCTCACCCCACCCAGCCTCCCGCCCATCCAGCACAGCTGCCTCCACAAGGCAACTGAAAGGTTTTATTATAATGGTACTTTGTGGAGTTCACTCAACCCTTCAAAATAATTGTTTGACTTGATGTGAAATCTGAGCTCCGGCTGCGTGAGTCTGTCCTCCTGGAAACTTGGGGTGGCTGCAGGCAGCGGCTCTGCCCACCTCAGTGTGTCAAATTAACAGCAGTTGGGAAGTCTCCCTAATTAGTTACAGTGCGGCACGAGGTGTCATTTTATTTTATTTTATTTTTTATGATCCAAATAACATATTGCTGCTTAAGTTTCAGGAAGATAGGGAGCTATAAATAAAATTATAACTTACTTGAAGTCTATCACACAGATATACCAAGTTCAGAAGTAAGTTTTAACTTGACTAATGAGACAAAACTTCTTCTGCAGAGAGGAGGATATGGGTAGGAGCCTCACCCTGTTATACAAAGGATGGGAATTTGCAAAAGGCCAGGGAGACAGCACAGCCCAGACCCAATGCAAAAAGCCGATGTCTCCGCTCACTGCAGAGCATGCCTGAGGTCTCCGTGCAGGGCCTGAGGACGCACAGCAGACTCCCTAAACTGGTCCATAATGCAAGGTCTCCACAGCAGGCAGAGACCTTAGATAGCACCTTGGTTTTGTGGCCCACACACAGATCACCACAGCATAGACGCCTCCAAAGGCCCACTACCTACCCAGACCTCAGGATGCCTGTGGCACCACAATTTAGCAGAGGGAGTGCCGTTAGGGGAGGATTGGAAGCCTAAAACAGCAATTAGTAGGACTGGAGGGTTAGCTCAGTGGTTCCAGCGCCTGCCTTGCAAGCGCAAGGTCCTGAGTTCGATCCCCGGTAACCACATATAATGCTGGGCATGGAGACTCATGCCCACCAGCAATCAACACCACATACCACAATGCCAGACGTGGTGGCTCACACCTGTAATCCCAGCACTCAGGAGGCAGGGACAGGAGGATTGCTGAGTTCGCGGCAGCTTGCCTGGGCACCATAGTGAGCTCAGGGCCAGCCTGAACTACAAAGCGAGACCCTGTCTCAAAAAGCAAAAAAAAAAAAACAAACCAAAAAAAGCAATTAGTAGTAATGACTCCTGTACAACTGTATACAAGGCACAGACCTGGTCTGGTCTGACCTCAGTGGCTGTGCGATGAAAGCCATTGGGGCAGCAGGCTGCACAGAACCCCACCCCACTCCACACCAGCTGTTGATCTTGGCATGTCCCTGAGTTTCCTGGTCTCTGATAAAGAGAGAATGAAATACACTTATACGAGAGGAATGCTCAGCACAATGCCTGCGTTCCCATGAGAACTCAGCCTAAGGCAGCTATTACTAGGACTATTTGCATCACAGTTTTACCAAGCATGTGAAAGAGCTGGTGGCCCGTGGACCCAGGATAAATGAGAGCTCGGGAGGGCTCCGAACCAGCACTGGGCTGGCAGACACCTGTGCTCCTTCCCGCTCTCCCTAATGATACCAGGGACATGTTGCTAATTGCCAAGCAAATATGGGGACTCCTGCTCTGTGATAATAACAGCACATCCCTGGGTGGACAGTCATGAGAGAGACACAGTAACCGGGCAGTTTGCAGTTGCTCCTGGCTCCTGGCACATCTCCTAGGTTGCAGGAGCCCCTACCTGTCTTTTTGCTGCCTGGGAAATTTCAGGACACGATGCCTATCAGTGCTTCCTCTTATACACCCAATCTCTACCTCTTTGTGATGCTGTTTTTCTTGAAATAATTACTATGGAATTAAAATGATAGAAAAGTGTATCTTGCTACCCCAGGGTTCCCAGCAAAGAAGAAGGAATTCTGAATGCCTGCTCAGAGGAGACCACTGGAGAGGCAAGTCCCAGCCCAGCCTCAGGACACCCTTCTGAACTCCAGGGCGAAGGCCTGGTCATGCTGCGGCCACTCACAGGGACATCAGAGTGACCTGCAAAGCCCTGAACATCCATAGTGTAGAAGGTGCCTCTTCCCTCTCACCACCTCTCTCATGTCTAACCTAAACCTTTCAGGACACAAATGCAGTCCACTTGGCCTTAGTGGCAGGAACTCAGGTCAGGCCGCTGCCAGGAGCCCCGCCAACCCCTCGGCCAGTCGGCGGAAGGCACCTCGCAGATGACAGGTGACCTCAGACACCAGCAGAAGGATGCAGAGGGCAGAACCGACCCGCGGGGCATGGCTGGGGGCTCACCCAGCAGGCAGCTGGGAATGGGCGGAGCAGCTTGTGTGAGGACGGAACCTTTCTCGACCTGCTGCCTCTTCCGCTGTACCGCCGGCTGGCCAGCCAGAGCCACCCAGTCACGGAGAATCTGTTCTGGGCCACATACGGTTCTGGATGCCCGGGGCAGCGGCAGAAAATCAGATAAGAAATGACACCACAACACATGTCTCTGCCCTCGTGGAGCTCACCATCTAGTGAGGACGCCAAGGACGATGCCATCCATGAGGTTCTCCGGAGAAGAGAAGCAGATGAGGAGAGAGAGTGGAGCGGCAGCAGGAGGCAGGTGGGCAGGTTCCGCTCTCTAAGGAGGTCACAGGTGTGAGTTAAGCAGGTGACGGGGGCCGAATCCAGAGCTGTGGTGAGCACACAGGCCGCAGCCTGGAGCCCAGGTCAGTGGAACCAGCGCGTGGGCTCACGGGTGGCGGGTGTCCGTGGGGCTGGAGGCGACTGGGGCGTGGCTCGGGCCCCGCGGGAGAGAGAAGTCCAGACCTTGTTGTAAGTGGAATGAGAAGTCGCTGGAGACTTGAGAACAGGTGATACTTATTTCACTGGCTGGCTCTAGCTGCTACACGGGAAATCAGAGGAGCTTTTGTTTTGTTTTCTGTTTGCTTGGAGGGGGCCCCAGAAGGGTTTCAGGGAGGAGGAGAGGAGAAGAGTGGAGGGAGAGGCCGGTCAGGTACCTACACAGCAACCCAGGGAGGGAATGAGGCTGGGCCGGGCCGGGAGCACCGCCAGAGCTCGTACGTGCGGTTGATCCTCACTTGCACGAATTCTGTGTTTGCGAAGCTCCCCGCACACTGAGGTTCACGTCGATACCCCTGGCACTTTTGCACAGACGTTACCAATACACTCACTCCTGGCTGAGGAAGGACAAGGGGATACTCTCATCCCATTTCCACTCTTATGTATAAAAATGTTCTTTTCTACTTCAGATCATATTGTTCACATTTCTGAGCTTTTTGCCTGTGATTTTACTGTTTCAACCGGTCTCCAAGGGTAACTTTCAGCGCTGCCTGAAGTTCCCAAGTGTAAGAAAACTATGTTGTGTCTGAGGAGGAAAAAAAAAGCGTGACTAAAAAGCTTTCCTCAGGTGTGAGCTACCAGCAATATCCATTAAACAAAGACTCATTAAAGAGGAACGTGCACCTGTGACCACAGCAGCACAGCTCTCGAGGGCTGAACATAGAAGCGGCCACATGCCCTCAGCGGGCGGACAGAGAGAGAAAGGGGGTCTTGACAAGCAGCGGAGGACTGCTGAGCCCCAAAGAGGACAAACCTGAGTCATGTCTGGGAAGATGAGTACATCTTGAGACCAAAACACTAACTGAAATAAGTCAATCACAAAAGCTTACATACCGCATAGTTTCTCTCATATGAGAGACCCAAGAAATGCACATCTTAAAGCGCAAGATAAAGAGCCACGTTAAGGAACAGGAAGGTGACTGGCTGTGTGGAGACGGGGAGAGGATCGGCTGCTGGGGCGGCCGCGGTGGGCCTTCCCCCCGGAGCTGAAGGGACACAGCCCAGTCTCTGAGATCTTTTTTGAAGCGCAGCACGTTTCCACCCTATGGAGTCCCAGAAACCTAACATTCTTCCTCCGTTTCGTTCCATCTCAGAACTTCCTCCCGCAGCATGGCGGCACTTCCCGAGACAGCGGGATCTCACTCACGATCCCGGCATCCAAGGTCGTCCAGCCCCATTCCGTGTTCTCTCCAGAATGTGCTCCTTACGTTTGGCAATTTGGATAGGCTCAGAAGACTCCCAATCCAAGTTCTGGTTCCTTTTGGCTGAATGATTCCTTCTTCAATTTATCTCTCTCCTCCTTCATCGTACTATGAACAATAAAGAAGAAAGAGCTATACTTCCAGTGCTTTCCTTCAACATTTTACATTTCTAAAGTCTCTGCTAACTATCTAGGTTCTTTCTTTGTAAGTTCTACTTCCACAAAACACTTCAGCCAGGTACTTTGCAACTTTACGTAACTTGGGCTTTTTCTAACCAAACCCGTCTAGCCTCGAACTCACACTTACCTCAGAGCCAATCCCATGTGGTCAAGTATTTGTCACGTCAGCAGCTGGTTTCTCAGTACCTAAGTCTGCATCAGTTTGTTGGGGAAGCTCTAACACAACACCGGACTTGGGGCCTCCGATGACAGAAATTTATTGTCCCACAGTTCTGCAGCCGCGGTCAAGGTGCCAGCAGGTTTCCCTAGAGCCCCTGCCCTAGGCCTACGAGAGCCACTGTGTCCTCACGTGCTTTCGTCTTTGTGTAGGGCCCTGAGTGTCCAAATTTCCCTCCTTTTATGGGGAACACAGTCTGACTGGGTTAAGATTCATCTTAATGGACTAATTCTAATTAAGTTATTTCTTTAAAGGCCTTATTTACAAATCACTCACACTGTGAGATTCTGGGGTTAGGACTGTAACCTGTGACTTTGGGGGGGCACACTCCATCCTGAGATGATCACCTATAATTTCTGTCTGTCTGTCTCCCCCTCACGCACCCCACTTCCTCCCTTCGCATCATCTGTAACACAAGGGGTGGAGAGTCTTGGAGGAGGCATTGCCCCTCCTCTGCCTGCAAACGGACAAGTTTATCCTCACGTGAGGCCAGGATAGCAGCCTACAGCACTCAGGAAAGAAGGAGAGAGAAAAACGAGAAGCTGCACATTCATTTTAAGTCCTTTGACCACATATTCTTTCCCTCTCTCCCTGCTGCGTTATTCTCTTTGTCATGTGATAAAGTGACTCCAAGATGAAGAAAGAAAGGAAATCACCATCGCACATCCTTCATGCTCCCTGAGGGATTGTGGGATTTTACATAATTAAATCTGAGCCGTGTCATCTCCCACCCGCTCACCTCCTCCTCCGTGGCGTGTTGCGTGCCAGCCCCTCCCTGTCTTCTCAGCTCCCCTTGCTGCAAGGGGAAAGGCATCACCCTGACGCACGTCTCCCCTCCACCTCCTCTGTTGCCCACTCCATGTTTCCTTCTACTTGTAACTTGCAGGCACTTCCTACTTGCCAGGCTGCCTTCAGACAGCGGACCGCTCACCTCCTAGCCACTCTGACAGACACATAAGCAATGGCAAAGCAGCTTGCACAGGCCCCGGCCAGGCTTGGCTGAATGTCTCACCCTACTTGGGCTCTGCTGGTCCAGCACGGCAGCCGCCCTGGTGCAGGCATCTGAGAAGAGCTGTCCGGCTGGCTCTGGACAGAGCCTATAGGTCCGTGCCCTTGGGGTGCAGGGAAAGGCAGGAAATGGAGCGAGTAGGCCCGATGGTTTTATAAAACATGTGGGGCAATGTGGGAACTAGAGATGGTCTCTAAAATTCCTCGCCTTAAAAACAGTGAGGCCAAAGATACACCCTGCAGGCAGGATCTGGTCCACAGGAATCCAGCTAACACTGAATTTGGCCCCTGGAACAGACACCTGTACTCTGCTCACACCCCACCAGCCCCCACAGGTCACTGTGAGCAGGTCCATATCACACACAGGCACCACGCCTGCCTCTCCCCACCCGAGAACACGGACCAGGGGGTCCATCAACACCCCCTCACTCTCCCCTCACCATCGCTGAGGAGCAGACTTAGCCGCAGACCCCTGCACTTCCTCAGCCCATGTGGGAATCACTCCAACTTGCATACTCCATGTCTGAGAGGGTCCCTAGCCGGCCACCCTTTCCACTGCAGTCTGCCATCCTGGCCGGCTTCCACCCTCTTCTCACTTTCCTCTCCTTGTGTCTCCTGGGCCTCTGGCCATAGGCAGTACTGGCAGCCATGTCAGGATCTGCTTCTGAGTGACTCCAGCTGAAACAGCACTTCCTCAAAGTTCCAAAAACAGCCTCTGGGATGGTGCGGCTGGTTAGGTGAGGTCCCCTTGCACTCGGTTAGCAGTGGGGAGCTAACTGCTCTCCAGTGTCCATTCCATTCTCAGACAGCTTAGATCACTACAAATGAGAAATGAACAGCCTTCCTCATAATGAGGAGCACTCTGTCCCGAGAGAACCCTGCAGCCTTTCACCTGCCTCGGATGCCAGCATTTGAAATCTCTTCACCAGCAAGGGCCGCGTGCTGTCTGGGAGTTGTTACCGGTGCAATGTCAGGAGCAAACACAAGACTGCGTGTGAGGCCCCCAGCGCAGAACGCGCTCCTGCAGCGCCCCAGCTCCCTCTGCCCTCTGGGCCCGTCCTTCCCTGCGGCATCACTGCAGCTGTGTCATCTCTCACAGTCCACTCTGAGGCTGCAGAAGACCTTGTCCAGGTGGGAGTCATTCGATGTGCACCCATCGTGGGCTCCAGCAGCCGGCCTGGATCTGAAGGCCCAGCGTGCTTGGCGCTCCGGGGTCAGGGAAAGAAGCATGGCGTGGCCTGGGGGAAGGAAGAAGAAGCACCCAGACAGAAGGTCTGCCCTGGGGACAGCAGGAAGCCACGGTGAGGTGTGTTAGCAGGTCCTTTCAACTGCATCCACACACCAAGTCGGAGTCCTGAGCCACGCAGCAGAGGCCCCAGGAAGATCCTCTCCTGGCGGCCATGCCATCCCAGTTCTCAAAGTGTGTCATGTGCAAACATCTATCCTCATCATGCCCTGTGTGGACTTTATTCTCAGGCAGGCTCTCCTTTCCTGGCTGCATAAACCATCTCCAGAAGCTCCATGCTCTCAAGTCAGGTGCCTCCTGCTCAAGAAAGCCAGCAAGTGTTGTTGGTTTTATTGGTTAACAAACATCACCCCTCTCAAGTCCTTGAGCTGGAGCTGAGATCGGCTTCACACAACCACATAGGCTGAGAGCGAGGGAAGAGAGGTATCTCCAAGGAAAGCCGGACCTCCGTCCCCTGGGCAGGGAAGAAACACCAAGCCATGCATACGCCAGAGAGCCTATGCGTTCTGGAGTATTCTGAGTGCCTGACAGTGTGATTCCCACGGTGGTCAGAACTTCCAGGAGACCACAGGGCCACCCACGGCCAGCGTCCAAATACCCAGGCCTCATGGCGTGAGCTAGTGCTCAGACTGTACTTGGCATTTACTGTAGAAAAGGAGCTGAGCTTTGCCAGAGTTACCTCACCTGCCTTCAGAATCCTCTCACGGTTATCATTAGCCCTGGGACACAGATGAGGAAACCGAGGCCCACAGAGCTTCACGAGGTATATCCAAGCTCACGGAAGCAGTGACACAGCAGGCTTGCATGCAGGTCCTTTAATCTGGAGCTGCAGGTCTCGACTCACCTGCGCTTTGGAATCACTTGGAGAAACCAAACACCCCAACACCAGGGTGCAGCTCAGACCCCTGAGAGCCGGACCTAGGCGCCCATCACCACCCTAACCTGACATAAACTGATTCATTTCAGTGTTGTCACCCAGAGGCATTGCCCAGAGGCATCACCCAGAGGTCTGGAGCTGGAACCAAAGACCGTCCCAAGGGAGAGAGAGAGGGTGTCACGAGGGACATCAGGGCAGGTGGGCTCTGTCCATGGTGGCGGCTCCTCATCGTGTGAATGACCTTCAGTTTTCTCTCCAAGTTACCCTCACTGCTGACCAGTTGCATCTCTTTACCCCACAGAATGCTTCTGACTATAATCTTGAGAAGTCTTTTAAGGTAGTTTGTGGGTGACTTTTTATTCTTCGTTGCATTTAATGTTTAATTTCTACATGCCAAGTGCACATGTTTCTGGGTATGGTGGGGAACGACTGCAGCAGGTAAGTGGCACCGCAGTCACCTCATGCATCGCTCGGTTCCTGGTGGTGGGAGTTCCCAGAATCCCCCCTACTGGCCGTCCTGAAGCAGTCCTCCTCACCCGCGGTCCCCATCACCCGCAGCCGCCCCGCAGTGAGCACGAGGGGCTACGCCTCCCAGCCTGCTGCACCTCTGTGCCCGTGAGCCGCCCCCCACGCTCCCCCCGCACCGTTCTCAGGCTCTGGTAACCACAGCCCTCCTCTCTGCAGAAGCAGAATGGGGCCGATTTTTTTAACTTCCAGATATCAGTGAGACTATGTAGCATTTGTCTTTCTGTTCCTGACTTATTTCACTTAATACAGTGTCCTCTGGCTCTGTCTGTGTTACCATAAGTGACAGGATTTCATTTTCTATGGCTGAATAATATTCTGTCGTGTCATATAAACCATATTTTCTTTATCCACTTATCCATCAGTGAGCAATATCAGTGGGCTGAATTCATATCTTGTCTATTATGAATAATGCTTCAATAAACGTGAGCACAGAGGTGCTGTGACTTAGTAATTTTATTTCCTTGTGAGGTATCCCCAGTGGAGGGATTCCCTGCCTTCTTTAACAGACCTGCTTTTCATCTGCCTTGGCATCTTAGAAGGGAGGTGCCAATGCAGGGAGCCTTCTGCATGGATGGATCCAGGTTGTGTTCCTCTGAGCATTGGGCCTTAAACACATAAACTTCATTTTCTCCTCATCCATTTCACAGAGAAGAATACTGAGGCTTCTCTGCTTCCCTGTCCACTCTCATTTTCACACCGAACAATTCAGTGGCAAGAAGTAGGAATGACTGACAGGAGAGGAGCGGAACTATGACAGGAAGGACCACTAGATAATCCATAATTCCATCTGTCTGTCCACAGTCATCTCTCCACAATATCCCCGGAGAGTCCCAAACTTTGTAAATCATCCAGTTAGCCTATTTAAAACTTTCATGGTTCATTGGGTTATAAAAATGCACAGAATTAGGCTGCAGACCTTACTTGGCCCACCTGTGGAGTGTGTGATCTGTCTTCCCACAGCCTAGCCCTCTTTGGTCTTCTAAGCTGCCTTAACAACAGAAACTGGAAGCACAGGTGTTCCCCTTCCTAAGCTCTCTTGCAGCCAGAATCTGGCAGGAGACCCCATTCTGGCAGGTGGAGTACAAGGGGACATCAGCTAGTGGGCATCAGGGATGTGTTTCTTCCTGATAAAGGGATGTGCACTCAAGCAGCTTCATTCATGGACCTGCCTTTACCCCTTCACACATCAGAGCAAATCTGAGTGAACATCAGGACATGTGGGGCCCTGAAAGGAGACACTGAGGAAGCTGCAGCAGAAATATGGATAGACTTTGAGTCCTGAGTGTCATGATTGAGCCTCTCAGCCACATTCAGGTGGACCATGTCTCCATTTCCAGCTGTAATAGAAAATTATAAAATTGCCAGCAGTTAAGGTCACTTTTCATTGAGTGTTCTTTTTAATGAGTAGAAACGTTCTTTCCTGGATCAGCCATAGCAAACAGACTCATGTCTCTGCCTCTTGCTGGCCATGAAATTCTTGGTAAGTTCAATGCAACCTCTAAGATGTGACAAAATCCAAAGCAGGGGGAGGAAGTCTGCAAGCTGAGTCCTGAGGTGGCAAGTGCACTTGTATACCCACCACAGTTGGACCTTTGCAGATGCTAAGCTCTTTCTTTTCCTCTCCAGTCATAGCATGGGATAGGAATGAAAACTGCAGGCTGAGAACAACCCAGGCATGCTGGGATATGGGATCTGACACTTGATGTCAGATAAGTATAGCAAGTTACCTCACTGAATCCTCAGATGCCTTATCTGCAGAATGGGTTCATTCTCAGCATCTGCTTTCCCAGGCTATTGGGAAAATTATAGAATAAATCATGGATAACTAGCTTAACACAGAAATGACACAGTGTCAATGTTTATTGCTTTTGATCATCTTAAGAGTACATGACAGGGCCGGAGGGTTAGCTCAGTGGTTCCGGCGCCTGCCTCGTGAGCACAAGGACCTGAGTTCGATCCCCAGTAACCACATATAATGCTGGGCATGGAGACTCATGCCCACCAACAACCAACACCACATACCACAATGCCGGACATGGTGGCTCACGCCTGTAATCCCAGCACTCGGGAGGTAGAGACAGGAGGATTGCTGGGTTCGCGGCAGCTAGCCTGGGCACCATAGTGAGCTCAGGGCCAGCCTGAACTACAAAGCGAGACCCTGTCTCCAAAAAGCAAAAAAAAAAAAAAAAAAAAAGAGTACATGACACAGGCCATGGCCGTGGGTACTGTAGTTCCACCACTTCTGGCCTCCCACCCACTTCCAAGCAGAGCCCTGGTTCTGTTTCAGCCACCCCCTAGCTCACCACAGAACCTAGGGACACATTCATTGGTGCCAAGGTAACCCCACCCCAGGCCAGCGACTACAAGACAAGAAATGGGCATGAAACCCACTCTGACTAATGGCGGACTGCTGACTGGCTTTTTAGCTACATCTCCTCCCTCTTGTGCCAGTCCCGCTGAAAGAGATCTTTTCTTTTCTTGGTTTGGGTCTTTTTGCATCTGACTGGTCATTAAAACAGCAACAGACATCTTCTAGTTTGAGAAGGAAGCCAGGCTCAAGGACTGCACCTAAAACAGAAGGGGTATGGGTCTGTGAAGACTTGGTTGAGACTTGGTCAAGGATCCTAAAACCTCTGCTGCCCAGAGGCCAATTTTTGGGCCAATAAATATCTGTACTTTTAAAGCCAGTTCAGATAGATGTTTCCATGGCCTTCAACCCAGGGCATCATCTGAGCAGGTCTCCAGCATCCACAGTCTTCCCCTGCCTGATGCACAAGGCCACAGAACTCCAGGCAAGGGAAGTCAGAGAGCAGTTGTCCTGCTCCCAGCTATACACAGACCAGAAGATGCAGCCCAGAGACGGGAAGGAACCTACACCAGGACACACAGCTAGTAGGAGGGGCAAGGGTATAACATGGTCCCATGTTTGGTTTGGTTCTTAAACCTTCTTACCTTGTACAGCACTGTCCACATCTGGAAAGATGAAAGGCTGATATTTGGGAAAAGGAATAAAAACAAGAAGCGAAAATCTCCCCCAAGGTTTTCAGATCTGCTAACTCGCAGGGCACTCAGCGCATGCCCAGCTCCTCACTCACCAAGGCCCAGACCCACTCAGAGCCCTCCGCACTGATGTATGCGGCACTAGACGCCGGAGAAGGGCCTGACACACTCCCTACGGACTGATGGCCCTCGGGACACGGTGCAGACAGGGTGACGACAGGGCACTGATGAAATGCTGCTCTTTGGCCGGCCCGACTCTGGTGCTTAAATGCACCATTCACACCATTGATCAACGAGCCATAATTCTCAGGCACAGAGACAACCAACACTGAACCTCTGGGGGAACCTCGGCTTCAGCAGACCCAGGAAAAATCGATGTGTCTGGAGTTACCTGCTTTCCTCTCTCTTCACCCGCGCTACAGGCTGAGGATTTATCACGCATAATTATGCAGCAGGCTGCCCTTGAGTTCAAGTTTACCAATTTCCAAAACACAATACAACCTTTCAACAGAGAGGAGTCCATGGTAGAGACTGCTGGTGTTCATCAGTACCTGTGCGCCTCTTCTTTTTGGGTGCCGGCGGGGTTACATTCTTACACATATGCCTGAGATTAACTAAGGCTCCTTCACTGCGAATAAATCAGATCGTATTTCTTCTGGATCAAAGCATTTAATTGCTGGTGTTGGATCTTCCAGTTTCTGTTTCCTCCCTCAACAGTCCTGGAAATGTGCAATGGGAATTCTACAAGATGAAGATATCTTGGAGCTCTGCAATCACCACGTGTGGGAGAGCTGCCACAGAGTGACTTGTGTTTGATTTGTTGTGTGATGTCACTAAGACTCAGTGCTGGTTGTTATTGCAGCAACATGACCTCACCTGACTACACCATCATGACAGTCACCCTTGCTCTATAACCGTGGCTAGGAGCTGCCATAAGGCCCTTTGAGGCTAATGCGCTGAAACCCCACACTGACCCCTGGGAGAAGACGTAGGCACTCAGGGAAACACAGCCACAGCAGGCCCGGGCTGTGCTTATCACACACAGGCTGGTATAAGCCCAAAATCCGAGCAGTTTTTACTGTGGAACATTGAAAATAATTAATCAGTAGGGAGAAAACCTTTATAATATCTTTTAAAAACCAGACGGGAATATCTATATCTGAAATGACCCCAATTATCTTTTACTGGGTTTGGGGAGAGAAATAGAACTACAATACAGGCAGTTGAAATATTTGGTGGTTTTGTGAAAGATTGTAATGTTATTTCATCTGCTTCCATAATCCTTTAGGTCTTCCACAATGAGTAGCATGGTTTAATAATCAGAAATCAATGTATCTTTTAAATACTAAGTGTCCAAAATAAAATGTAAATTATTGCCATAAAAATATTCACCACTGCTGGGCGTGGTGGCTCACACCTGTAATACCAGCACTCGGGAGGCAGAGACAGGAGGATTGCTGAGTTCGAGGCTTGCCTGGGCTACATAGAGCGCTCAGGGCCAGCCTGAACTACAAAGTGAGACCCTGTCTCAAAAAAAAAAAAAATTTCACCACTGAAGGACATTCAAGGAATGACAGAAAATAAATATTTATTACCCCTCGCTCTGGGTCTGGCTTTTTAAATGTTACTGTATCAAATCCTTTTAATGACCCTAGGGACATAAGGATTCATTATTCCAACAATCGTAAGGAGGCTGGGATTCAGAGAGGTGAAAGACTTGCCGAGAGCTGCACAGCAATGACATCAAAGTGAGACCCTGGGAGCTCTCGCGTGGTGAGCTTTCCATTACACAGGGGTCCACTGGGCAGTAGTTCATTGTTGTCTTTTAACCTATACTTCTTTATCCCTTTATCCCTATGAATGTAAAAATGCCTGGGTTTTGCCTCAAACCAGAGGTGAGATTTCCCATGGGAAGTAATGGAGACTGAGGACCACAGTGTTAGGGTACACGGTGCAATAAAAAAAAAGTATAGTTAATGTTTAAATTTTGAGAACTTTATTACGGTAAAAGGCATATTACCACTAACCCCCTTTGCTTCACAAACACTCCTCCCACCATTCTTGACACATCCTGAACACTTCTGGATGTCTTCTTTCTTGCATTTTGTTGCACGGTCATAGTTACTTAGCTGTCCAGGGACAGAATCAACATGTTTACCTTTTTGAGGTTATTTGTAGTTTGGAGCAAAGCGAGAAGGCACCTGGTGGCAGCCCTAGACCAAGTGTATGAAGACACCTTAACTGACCACAAGCCTCCCCTTTGGATGGCACCTCAGCAGCACTCACCAAGTTCCAGTTGAACTCACTAAGGGGACGTCCAGGAAGTGGTGAGAACAGTGGGCCTGGGGGACTCACAGGAGCACTGCGAGGAAGACTGCGGGCAGCGTGCCTTTCGCTGTAATGCTTCTGTTCAAAGCTCATGGTTTATTTCGGTCCCACCTTGCATGGCTTCTCCACAGCCTTATTCTCCAGGGACTGACTCCCAGAACTGGAGGTCATGGCTTTATCTAAAGACCTCTGGAGGTGGGACTTCCTCCCTTCATGTCTCGAACTACCCCAGCTGCCCCAGAGATCAGCTCAATGAAAAAGAGAAGGGGAACCAAGAGAATGCTAAATGTCTGGGTCTGCCCCAAATAACCAAAATTAGAAGCATGACACTGTTTTCAAACTTTTCATTATGAAGGGCCTCAAAATAACATAAAGTGGAGAGCATAGCATGCCTTCCATACCCATCACCCATTTTTAGCAGCTGTTGGTACCAGCATTTTATCATATTTATTTTTCCTATACCTTTTCTCAGCTGGATTATTTTAAAGCAAATGCCAGATACTATGCCATTTGCACCTAAATACTGCAGAAAAAAACCTTAATAAAACGTTGGTATGCCTAATCATGTCATTATCACATCTCACAAAATTATAACTAATACCCCTTCCATATGCAAATTCCCTGGTTATCTGGAAGTCAGTTTGTGCAAATAAAAATTCATGCACAAGTCACTCGTCATGTTTAGTTGGGGCTCTCAATCTTCCTGCAAAGAAAAATGATGTAAGTTGTCATCTGAACTTACACACGTTTGGGGGGGGGGGCTAGTCACAGTGTATGAGGACAAATGCAGGAGCCGAGTCTGTCCAGAGGAAACCACGGGGTGACCCTCACCCTTCAGCACCTCCTGCCCTTGCCTGGCCCTGACTGGGACCCGGCATCCGTGGTCCTGTAGAATGATGCTTAGTTTAGTTGGGTCCATTCTTTCCTTGTGGAGCTATTTCACACACATCCCTCTACTTCGTGCTCTTTTATGAAAGATAAATCTGCAACACTACGGTTTCACTTGATTCAGGCATGTGATTTTTAAATGCACAGTTACTCTGCTATTTAAATTACCTGTTGCTACTGTAACAAGTCACACCAATTTAGTAGCTGAAAATACACCACTTTAAAAAAAAAATCTTACATTTCTCCATGCCAGAAACGTAACATGAGGTTCACTGGGCTAAAGTAAAGATGGTGTCAGGTTTGTTCCCTTCCGGAGGCTCCACAGGCTGCTAGATATCTGGCCACATCCCTTGGTTCACCCTCCTCCCTCCATCATCACACTAGCAGTGGCGGATCGGGTCCTGCGACACTGTCACCTGTGCCGTTGTTGGCCCCTGCCCCACCCTGAAGAATGCCACGTAATTACACCGGATCCACCAGGGAAATTTCACATCATCCCCTCATTGTAACATCAGCTGATTAACACCATCGGTTCCAAATGGAACTGGAACTCCCTTTGTCATGAAACGGAATGAAACTGCAAGTTCTGGGGCAGGACGCAGCCTGCATCCTGCTCACTATGTCTGCCCGGGAGTAATCACGACTGTCCTACGTCTTCAAATCAGCTGCTTTATCCTCCTCTCTGGGAGCAGGGACAAGCAGTGATAATACCCTGGCTATAAAAAATAGCTGCAGACCCTCAGGCCCCACGTGTCCCTCCCTGAGTCACCCCGCTCTCCCCTCGGGCACCACGAAGCGGGGACCGTGTGTCAGCACAGTCGGGGCGCACGCCTCGTGCTCGCCATCGAGCTGCGTGGCTGGGGCTGCCGTTCACCTTGCTGGTCCTCCCTGTCCTCTCAGTGAGGCGGAGGAACGACAGTCAATCTGGGGCACGTCAGAGGACATTGTCACCACTGAGAACAGCACCCAGCACCCAGAGTGTTCATCCCTGACGCTCCGGGGAACAGATGGTAACAGTGCTTCTCATCCACCCAGCTTCCGGTGCCACCTGCTGCACTTGCCACCCTTGCCCTGTTGGCAGCCCCAGTCTGGCTTCACACAGCTCCCTGAAACAGCCAGGGCGGCCCTGACATTTCTCAGTGACCCTGCGGTCTTCTCTCTCCCAAATCAGTGGAAGCAGCTGCCCAAGGCAGACAGGATCCTCCTCCGGCATGTGTAACTCGCTAATGAGTGAGGACCATTAAAGGGGTGGGGTTTCTCTCATCACGGCAGCGTCCAGCGTGAACCCGAACCAGAGCCCCGCTGCAGACAGGGCAAAGGAAGGATCTGGGCGTCAGCACCCAAGCAGCGACCCAGGACTGAAGGGTCAAGGAGCTCGCTCCGAGCCGGGAGATTGGGGCAGAAAACCACCGCCTGCCACATTTCAAGGAAGAGGAAATACCTGGGTCCCTCAACAGGGACGCTTGAAGGCTGCTGGTAAAATATCAGACGTGGACAAGTGAGCCATTTACCTCCAAGGTAAATTGGAAGCCTCTGAAGCCTCGAGATAGGTGAGCTCAAGGGGAGCCAGGATCACCCGCCACGAGCCCAGTAAGGAAGGAGGACGGACGCGGAGATGTGGGCACAGGTGCCGCTGATGTGGGGTCAACACATACAAGGGATGAGTACCATAGAACAGTTTCTCGACCTGAGTCCTCCCTTTAGACACTGATCCTGTCATTCTCACCGCTTCCTGAAGCATTTCTGGAAGTTCTTTTTCATGACCATCTTTACACGGTATGATCAAAAATACAGTGACAGCTGCTGCAGACAGCCATCCAACACACTGGCAGGCTTATTAAAACATCAGGTGTGTTCCTGTCCCCTTCACTCACTGTACCTGACACAGTGCACTACTTCTGGCTCTACCTCAAAGCCAGGATGACCACTGATGCTAAAGACTTTGAAATGATTCAGGGCACGGAGGCAGCCATGATGGCACAGCTACAAAAATGAACACCTAGGACTGCTTCAGACAGTGGTAAAGGTGCTAAGCGTGTTCTAACTGAAGGAGAGCATTTTGAGGGGAATTAATGGCAATGTGTCTTCTCCTGTAACCGTTTTTTAAAATGTAAACATTCACTGCATCTTTTTTCCTGCACCCCATACAATCATGCACAGGACTCCTGCTGGGATGGGCCCCACCCCCACCAGACATCATGTGTTGGAAACTTAAACCCCAGTCGTGTGTTCATGATGAGACACAGGCCCATTAGGAAGTGGTCAGGTCAGGGGACTGCACCCTTACAAGAGGACTCACCCTGGATCAGGGGATCAGTGAGCATAGCAAGATGGCTTTGTTTTAAATGCGAGATCTGTGCCCCATTTGCTGTGTCTTCCCACGATATCCTTCACCATTCGTGCTTCCAAAAGACGTCCCATCGCTCGCCAGGTGCTGAGTAGCTGCCTGCTGGCACCACAGTCGGACTTGCCTGACTCTAGAGTCAGGAGCTAAATGTCACTGACATATTCCCGAGTCTAAGGCACTCATGTACAGCAACAGGGAACAGAGCGGCACACAGAGACACACTCACATACTTCACTTAGAACTGGAGACTTAGGATGAGAAGCAGCCTCTAGCCTGGTGGTGGCCGCACCTGTAACCCCAGCCCTCTGAGAGGCTGCAGTGGGAGGAGAAGTGTGAGCCCAGACTGGGCAAATTAGCAACTTAATGAGACCCTTCCTCAAACAAAAACTGAAAAAGCACTAGTGATGCAGCTCAATGCAAAAGCCCTGGTTTCAGTCTTCAGTACCAAAAAAAGTGACTGGTAATAAATACATACCATATTTCTTGATGTTTTTCAGCGTCTACCACACACTTGTGCCTGACATCTTACTATATACTCACTTTATCTCCTGCCAACCCACTCCCATCTCACAGATGAGAAAACCCACACACACAGGAGTTTGGGCGGCTGGTCAAGGACACAGGGGTGATGTGCTGACTTCCAGGGGTAGAATTTAGAGCAAATAAAGAATAAGCCAATTTGAGAATAAGCCAATTTGCTGGGTGCCGTACCAGACTAGCTGGATTTCCAAAGAAGTTGTCTGATATTTGCATATCTTTAAATCTTGCTCTAAATGGTTTCATTTCTTTTAAATGGACTAAGCGACTATGAATAATTAGCAATTAATAATTATTATGCCTCATTAACCTAATAAAGGATTATATCTTTATATAAAATGCAGAGCTAATTGGAAATGAAGGTTAACCAGTGCCTTCTGGGATTCCTCAGGGAAGATTTGTCCTGTTGGAGCCCAGGGCCGGAATCCAGAAAATTCTACCCACCTGGGGCCATTGACCCAAGCTGCTAACCTATCTGGACCAGACCAAAGTGCCAGCCCCTGAACCCAAATGTATGAAGAGCCCAGTCACTAACCAACAGAATGAGGAACAAAACCGAATGCCAAGGCTAGTGAGCAGCTCCCCTGGGCAGAACACAGCAGCGCAGGCTCATGGCTGTGCTGAAAGCTCCAAGCTGCACATTGTAGAGATACACACGGGTCAGGCAGCCCTCTCAGCTGGGGAGGAGGAGAGGAGGAAAATGTCACTAGAGCACTTATTCTGGGCCACCGAGTGTGACTTTATCCATTGCTGTGTGTTCTTAGGCTCTGGCCCCTCTTCCTAAATAGTCTCCTAAATAGTGTCCTTGGCCTCCATCTTGCTGCCTGAAATCCTAACAGTGTGCAATGGGAAAGGAGAGAAAAGAAAGGCAAATCTGGCCCAACTGCCTGGCTCCCTCTGCCCTTAGGAGAAACCCAGAGGGAAGGAGCCCCTCAGAGCAATGCAGGCTCTTCCTCCTGGCTTCTTCTCTCCACTGGATGCTGCAGTCCACACACATTTCTGTGCCTTTCCAGATGAAAGCATGTGCTTCCCCCCTCTTCCTGGAATGTCCTTCTTTCTCTCTGTGTGATCACCACCTCAGGGAAATTTTCTCTCTCATTCTCCACAGCCCCTGCTCCCTCTCCTTTATCAGGGAGTTCCCAGTCACCCTCCCGGCCTCTTGCAAAGATGGGACCTCTTTGGAAGACCCCTAAGGCTGATCCACATGTACACCGGTGTGCTGACTCAGACCCTGGCCCTGTTGGTCAGGACAGGCCACGCCATGCTGCTGTAACACACAATCCCAACTCCTCAGAGATGTCAGCTATGAATTTACTTTTCTCTCACACCACTTTTCCTTCCAGCTCTACCATCCTGTCCAGGCAGCCAGAGCAGCCTCTGCCTTGAATATCTTTGATCACCATAAAGATGGGTCTGAGCATGCTATAGATTTTCTGTTTGAATCTTTCTCCTAAAGTTCAGGTATGGGAAAGTCAAGCCCAGTGCAACAGTGTGGAGAGGCGGGCCCTTGCAAGATGTTTCAGGTTGTGAGGACTTCGCCCTTATGAATGGATTAATGCTGTTGCTAAATGGGCCCACGATTAATCTCTTGTACTTCTTCACATTCTCTTTGATCTTACACTTTAAGATAACAGTCAAGAAGGCCCTTCACAGATACTGCTTGGACTCCCCAGGCTCCAGAGCTGTGAGCCCATCCACTTCTGTTCATTATAGGTCATTCAGTCTGTGATAACCTATTACAGTGGCACAGAGAAGAGCTAAGATAAACTTATGAAGTGAAACTCGTCCTCTCTGTCCACATTTTATTGCCTAAAGAAAGTCATGGGGTTAAGTAGGAAGTTAGATGCTACCAAGCTCAGAAATGAGCAGCTAGGAGGTATTTGAAAAATTTTCCTTTGCCTTCTAATCATTAGTTGCAGATAAAATCCACACAAGCTTGTGCTTTTGAACTTTAGTAAAAAGGTTTAAAGTCCAAACCAGGTAGAAAAACCTCAAGATCTCAGACCAAACTAAGCTGAAAACATCCACATCAGGAGTAAACAAGCACCTGGTAAGTCAACACAGCCTGTTCCCCTTCTAAAAGAACAACGACCTTGGAGGAAAGACCCAGTTATCATACAAACATAACCCGAGAGCTTATTCAGGGCCCCTGCCATCTTGGTGCTGGCCAGCCTCCATGCTTGAAGTTATATTCTCTCATTCTAAAACTCTGTCATTGGGTGATAAACCCTACCTATATTTTATATAGTGGTACACTATATAAAATCTGTCTGAAATCTTTTGCCAAAGACACAGAGAATCAAGGGGTGTCACTGTTTCCTTGTATTATTAGGACCTTGTGTTGCTAGAATCCAGCTCCTGGTAATAAGACCAACACGGATAAGGAGCAAGAAGGGGCAACCCTCACATACCACCATCTACTGTCACATTACATCATGGGGCATCATTTACTTCTGTCTTCTCACTCTGGAATCTTCTGGATTTTGGTCTTTACTTCAGAACCTACACCAAGTAGGTTCTTCTGCCTGAACACTGACTAGATAGATGAAGGTACCGTGCATGAAGTCCAGACCAGAGCTATTTCTTTTTCTGGACCCTCCTTCTGCACAGAGGCATTCCCGTGCTCAACTGCCCAGCCTCTTCCAAACACCCCATGCTCTTTCTCCTGCCCAGAGCCTTTCCATGTGCCATCCTTGCTTCCTGAGGTGCTCCTCCTGAGGTCTGTGTGTCAGAGATGCCTTCTTTAAACACCCCTCTTAAAAGACCACTCCCACCTCCGGACACACACATCCTACTTGATTCTTCTCACAGGTGTGACCACTCTGTGAAATTACACTGCTGATTTATTTGCTTGGTGTTGGACTTCCCACTATGGACGTGTGTCTTCCTGAGACAAGGCCCTGGCCCACCACATCTGTCACGATAGCCCTAGGATGAGAGGACTGTTTGGAGTTAAGTCATTGTTAAATATCAACATGTTAGATTAACAGATAAATTTCTGAAGGAACAAATGTGCAAATAAATAACTGGCTGCCATGCTATGATAAGAAAGCTATCAAAATTCTCTAGGATTCTGACAGAAAAATTTATCCTGAAAAAAGAAATACACAAGTCCCAACTTCCCTGGATTTATTTTTTAGAGATCCTTGATCCATAAAGTCAGCTCTTGATGCCCTTTTAAAATGCGTGATGATAAGCAAAAGGATGGCAAATTAACTGTTTAATTAATGTTTATTATCGTTAGCATATTGGCTTGCAGTCAAATTTATGCCCCAGTAGGTTTCCGTCCCGATGAGTGACAGGTTGATGTCACCGCACCAGGGTCTTTGGCAGAAGCAGGTAGCTCTGCTCATTCTCACCCTGCTAGCTCCTCTCAAGGGAAGGAGAGGGGAACGAACACTCAGGCTTTCATTTGAACCCTGACTCAGAACTGACCGCCTGCCAGGCTGTGCCAGGCTGTGCCAGGCTGTGCACTGAGCAGCTGAGTGTGAGCAGGTGAATGTGTTCCTGCATTCATTCCACCAGCATCTATTTTTATCTCATACATGCAGTGGCACAAGTGTGGATCAAAGAGCAACGGAAGTAGAAACCTGAGCCTGGTTCTCACTCTGGGCTCCCATGAGAGGTGGCAGGTGGGTTCAAGTTCATGGTTCTGCTTCTCTCCTTGTCTTTCTTCTTGCCTCGCCTCTTCCTACATTTGACCCAGCCGCACTTCCTGGTGGCCCTCCCCTCCATGCGCGTCCTGAGTCTGTGGACCTCTCCCTACACCTCCCTGTCCTCATCCGTTTTCTGAATGGCTATAACTACTTCTTGGTCTTTGTCCGGCCGGAGGGAATGTTTAAAGTGGTAGATTAGATCAACCACCCTTCTCACAAAGGCCTTCAGAGGTTTCTCACTGCAGATCAGTTTTCCCCCCACAGCCGCCACTCTGGCCAGGCTCTGCATGCTCGCCCAGTTCCCTGCTGTTCTGGGGAGCTGTCCCCCACTCCTTCCCATTAGGACTCACTCATATGCCCATGGTGAGGTATAGCAGGGAGAATGCCTTCAGCTGCACCGGAAAGGGAACCTTAGTCAAGGAAAACTGGCTATCTCACCAGAAGGGCCTTTGGCTATGTCTAGGCTTGTGCTTGACCTTCAGTTGATGCTTCCAGTTTCTGAGAAGTGGGGTCACAGCCCCTACAAGGGCTGAGAAGGGAGAGACATCTCTGACCTGACCTGACGTGGCCCTTAGAACCAGGGACCACCCTTCAGAGCTGGACTGTCCTAAGCCAGAGCAGTCCTATGAGGGCAAAGGACAGAGAAGCAGGAAGCCGTGCGAAGGGAGAAAGGGCAGCAAAAGTGATCCGCTGACCCTTTCCCCAGGGAGCAGGTGAAAGTTATTTCCTAAACTCTGGGCACAGCAGTGCATGATTGTGGTCTCAGGTATTGCAGAGGCTCAGGTGGAAAGATCACCTCAACCCAGGGACTCCAGACGACCTGACAATGTAGTGAGATCCATCTCAAGGGAAAAATTGAAGTCTCTGGAAATTGACCTAAGGGTCGATCATAAAAGGAGGAACATTAATTCTAGAAAGTCCGCTAAATGCCCGTAAGGCATTTCCACCCTAGCACATCCACCATCCCTCACCAGGCTCCACCCTGCGGAGCTCCGCCCCATGTGTCTGCTGGCCAGGAAGACAGGCTCTCCTTGAGGTCGTGTTTCCACACTGGAGGACACTACTGCCTCGCCCACCCCACCCCTGCACATGTCAGCAGTTCCATCCAGGGGCCTCCACAGAAGCACGTGCCCCCTCCTCTTCTACCTAGTTCCTGTTCCTATGGTGGAAGTTATGTCCCAAAACTGAGAATACTGAGGTCCCAGGAGCCCACTACCTCCAATGACAGAGGCTCCACACCCCGAGGGGCAAACAAAGGACACCAGGCAATGTCACCCCTCCTGGGTTCCCACTCCCAGAGGGGCGCTGTTCACTGCTTTGGGAAAAGCAATTCCCACTTCCAGCTTCAGTGCACTGGCACCTGGACTGTGCCTCCAGAGAAATGTGACACAGAGATAAAGCCCGTAGCTTTCTCTGATGGGAGTGACCTCATTTGAAACAGAGATTGGATCCCTCCAGCATCAGGCCACTGTCAACGGCAAGGGAGACTTTGGTGGAGAGCAATTAGGAGGAAGCCACTTACTCTGATTAAGAACAACAGCAGAGGAACTGGAAGTTAACAAAGAGAACTGGGAACTGGCCAGAAGAGAGCTGTCCTGGGACCACACATGGCTCCAGAAACTGGGGCGCCAGGAGGCCACACACTTCTCTAGCAGGCAGAGCACAGCCCGGGCTGATCAGAACAACTTCAGAGCCACAGGGGCCACGAGCACAGAGAGGGCTTGAAAATAACCTCTGGCCAAACACCGGTTGAGCAGTGAGCCACCCTGTCCCCTACAGGACTCCTAGAAACCAGGTTTAAAACACCACCCAATTCCACTGGCAATGTGCCAGGTATAGTTCCTGTCCCACGATGCATCCTCTCAAGAGCAGAAGGACAAAGGTTTAGCTGGCTAAAGGGAGGTCACAACCACTGACCACCCAGTGGCCCTCCCAACCCAGACACAAGTCCTAAATAACCAGGCAGGGTAGGGGACAGATCTGAGCAGAGGCTGCAGAGGCTACACACTGCAGGATGACTGCAGC